>BMAU01002312.1:0-61037 GCA_019973935.1 Trichonephila clavipes
GGTCAAAAATGACAGCTGTAAATACTTATTTTTGGATACTAAGAACATATTTCTAATATTCATGCGAAAAAGTAAAATTTTATTTTATACTTTTCTTACTTTTATTGAAATTTTAATGGCCGACATAGTAAAATATAGTACATTTGTTATTCAATGTAACTTGAATTCGTACAAAATGAGATGCAAATTATTATTATTTCCATGCATACTTTATATGATTTTGTTATGAAATATTGTTACGACTATTTATCATATTTAAAAAATAATTAAACTGTTTAAATTCTTAATTCTGGAGAATAATTCTCATAGTAATTGATATACTCGTATTTAAAAATTTCTTTATCCAATGTCTAAGACGATGATTATAAATACTATATATAAATATATATATAGTCTTAATTAAACTGTTTTAAAAGCGGGAACGCTTTTGCATTCAATCGTTTCCAAAATTTATTTTGTTCTTTCTTGAATGTACCTTGATTTTTTTTCCATCTCTCTCTGACAACATGTTGAGAAAGCATCATTTGTCTTTTCAAAAATAAAAAAAAAAAATGTCGTGTACACAAAAATATTCTTCGAAACTTTTAATGATTACCTTTTGGAGTAAAATTATAACTTATATTACTTGATAGAACAAGTGGTACTTGTGAGTTTTTTGCTCTAGGTATTAAATTTCATAAATTGTTTTCAAAAATATATTTTTTTCTTATTTTCTTATAGAGATATTTTTTTTAAATATAAGCATACATCTGGCACGACACATTTTATTAATTAGAGCAGTGACAAAATATGTTTAACAAGAACGTTTGGAACATTTTTTTAGAAAGAATGCGAACAGCTATAAATATTAAACAGTGAATACACGAAACATAATAGTCTAATTAATTATTCAACCAAATCGTGCTATTAGAATTACATTTGATTGTTATATATTTCTGCGGTCTTGACTGGGATCTCAGAATATGATACTGGAATATATATATATATAGGATATAACCACATAATCATTTAACTCAGGATTTATGACTTTAATCTAGACGTGCTTCAATGAATCGGTTAAATAATTAAATGTGGACATAACACCACTTTAGTATGGCTGATAAAGCCAGTAAACTATTAAAGGAGAGCTTATCCTTTCATACATGAAAATTTATGAGATACATGAATGCCGAATTTGAATATATTCCCAGTACTGTATTGAAATTCAAACTTCAATGTAAAATACACCAACGTTTCATGCTATGCATTATTATTATTTTTTATTCTCAATGCTTTATTCAAAAACTTTTTCACTTTCTCATAAAAGACGATAGATAATTTTGATTAACTACATAAAGGTAATTTGTGATGCATACTTAAACTTAGAGAACTATTCACCTAGAAAGAGTAATCTAAATATGATTGTGATACCCCCTACCTGGGGATACCATCTCTTCATCTACTGTACCTAGATTTGTGGGAGGTGATGCTTGGTTATCCAATGTAGCCATAATAAAACCAATTTATTATTATCCATTTATATTAATCAAAGACAGTCTTACTATAGGAAAAAAATCATGAGTGATATATCGTAACCCTAAACCTTATGTGATTAAGAGCCTGGAATTCTAACTGTTTAACTCTAAATAAAGTTATCCTACGAATCTCAATCTTCTTTACTTTATTTGAATAGCTGAAGCTCATTCTATAATTACGCGTATAAGTCTAGATCCTTACCATAAACTCACGGCGTTCAGAATAACAGCTTCCTTTTCCACCTTCCCCTTCTACAATTAATAAACCTTCACTATATATCTACTAACTAATCTGAATATCAAGGTTTCTTCTTGAGAGGTCTGGCTGTGAAATAACTCAATGATGGCCCCAAAGATTCCCCAAGAGGATGAGTATTAAAACTCGGTAAAACCCCGTCGCAGGATGAGAGACAAACTGTTGGTGGGATGTACATGTAATGAAAGCAAAACTAAGAGTATCATCGCAGAATTTAACGCCGTATTTAGGAAATCTGCTGTAAGAACTAAGCAAAAACGATACTGCATTGTCTATTCTGAGCTTGATCGTAGCTTTTATCAAGCTAAACATTGCCCATATTGCTGTATGTCTCTTTTCGAATTACTTTCCTCTCAGGATTGAACTCGAAAATCAGATTGCAGAGGTTCAATAATCGTTCAAAGTTAATTCATTACAGCACAATTGTATTATATTACAAATTCGAATAAGATTATCAGACGGTCAAGAAAGTGCAGGGAAACCAAGAACGTAAGCATTGGAAAGATATGCTGCTGGATATTATCTCTTTAAAATATAACTCCAAGGTCAGAGAAAGGAAGGGCGTTACTTCAGGACAAATAATCTTGCCAGAGTACATTCGTGTTGTAAGGGTATCATGAATCACAAATCTAAGGATGTGATTATAGAGCTCAATTGGATTCCGTGCTGTAATGACTCTTACATTAAGTCAAATGACAATCGAGTGATATTTTTTTTTTATCATGGCTTTGGATTTTCAAAGCGTATTTTCTCTGGTCCATCGTTAAAACAAGTCATAATTTTCTTTTAATTGCCCCGATTCCAAAGGCAAATACGCCTGTCGTTTATATAAACTCGCCTATAGTACGCAATAGGTGAAAGATGACGCAATGGCCTCGTGACCTCAGTCTCCTTTTTCTGGAGTTACCTATTGATGGTCAAATAGTTCACTGGTACACCGGTTGTACAACGGTTCGGAGATATGGATGTATCATAAACAAACAACAGAGGCCGTATGATCACTGTATCGTCTCTCTCTTTCAATCACTGTAACTTCTTGACGCTCTGTATTCTAATGGTGTATTCGCTTTTTCCTGTCAACATCGTAGAATCGCCAAAAATAAAAGTTAGAGTGATCCTGAAAGCTAAACACCCTGGCGTTTCTAGTCTAATTCCACGTCCTCTCACAAATAGTGATATTTGCTCTTACATTCACGGATCGTTGGTAAAGTCAAAGTGGAACGATTAAAGGCATTCGCATTGAAGTTATGCTTCAGCACTCGAATGTCTTTTATTTCATGCATCAGACGGACGATATATTGCAACTCGGTAGAGCAGCGTTTCTCACTTAAGGGGTCGTGATAACTCCACGAGGGGGACGCGATCATATTGAAAAGTCGAAAACAAAGATTATTTAAAAAAATATTAATTTACCGAAAGTAAGCAAACATAATAATACATTCTGACATAATAAAAATATAAAATACGCATTTACTCTGATATAATACATTTATAAATGTATCAGTGTGGCACATGATGTGTTTTATAATTAATTTAAGAATAAGTAAGTAAAGAACAAGTTTAATAATTACCAGTGACTCCATGGTCTTGTCACATATAAAAAATTAACATTTATCTTGTTAATTTGTGTACGGTTTATTATTAATCTCTTAAATGCCGATTAAAAGTTAAACGATTCTCTCTTCAATTGCAACCGTTTTCCACGAAGACGCGCGTATGTGATGTATCGGAGAGGCTAACAAGGAATAAAAAAAATAAGCAAATTCTTTGCAAATACCCTCAAGATCCTTTTAATTCCAAAGCCTTCGGAATAGATTATGGAAAGCAGGGCACAGAAAAGGATTGTACTTCAGAAAGACGTATATATACTTCCGGGAAAGTTAACGTTTAGGCTGAGCAATACGTTTATATATGGCGGTGACACTTAAGAGATTAAATTCATATAATAGCTTTATATTAAATTATAGTATTATAGAATTCAATACATTGTTATTGTATGGAAGGGGGTGCGAAGAAAATTATGATTGAATATTGGGTCGCAAATATTGAAAGTTTGAGAAGCACTGCGATAGAGCTCAGACTTATCAGTATTTGCCCACCAAATGTTAATCACATGTATATAGTATTGTAAGCTATGAACAAACTTAATTTCGTCTCATTCAGTAAACCATGATTGATGCTACGGTTTTAAAGAAAGGAAAAATGTATATGAGTGTCAATATTTCATTGATTTAAACGAAAAGTTATAGACATTTGGTACACTTTTATATATTTATTATTGTCATTTTTAAAATTGCTTAAACTTATCGATTTAAATCAATTAACTTTTAAATCTACAATAAAATTCAAATAATTTACAGTGTGACGGGCTTTATCGCGCCTTTTCACTAATCCTATTGGAGAATCTTCGGGGCCAGAATGGCATTTCAATCCAACCTTCTCAAGAAGATGCAGATTAATGAATTATTACATACATTGGAACTTTTGCATTCGTGAGGAAGTCGGCTGGAGAGTATTATAGGAGCCATATAGAAGTCGGTTAAAAGCCAGAAAGTTGCATAGAAGCTGGATCAAGTCGGATAATAATATATATAGAATATTAATATTAAAGAAATTGAATACAAGAGGGAGACGTTAAGCTTGGTTGCTGATCGCTGCGTGATATTGGTAAGAGATTGATTATTAAAGTTAATTGTAGAGCATACACTAGCTAGTTAAGGAATCTGTTATAAATAAAGATTCGAAGGTTAATTTATCTCAAAGATAGTGAGTAGGATTTCAGGCGCTAATTCAACTTGGTATTAATAATTTCGTCGTATCATTCCTGGTCGGATTTTCTAGTAATACTTATGTTGCACTGATTAACATATATTGAGTCGATAATAAATTAGATTTAATATGGAGAGTTCGAGTGGTCAATCATTTATTCCTAGAAATCTAAATCGCGTGGGGGAAGAGATGATATCCCAGGGCAGGGGGATATCACAACAGAAATTAGAAAATAAAATATTTAAAAATTCCAGTAAATCATAGATGAAAAAAAAAGTAACTCTCCCATAACTTAGTAAAAAATACATGTAAGTAAATATTTTTTGAAGGTTAATATTATATGAAAATAAAAGCTAATAATGAGTTTAATGTTTTGATGAAGTTTTTCTTTGTCCAATGTTGGTTTGGTTTTATAGTGTGTTTTTTCCCTAATTCTGATGGTGTTGCCCGCATGAAATAACTGCCATATATATGTGGCCAGCGGGAAAAAACTGTTGAGTATCTCTGGATTAGATCTACAAACTTGAAATATGATAGGCACTTTCATTTTATGGAGTAGAGACCCACTACAATAGGGATTTTGTGAAAATTGACACCCAAGGGCGATACATAAATATATTCTCATTTTTGGACCATTAGGCCTACAAGCTTGAAATTAAGTAGGCCTTTTTCTGTAATGAAATACAGATCCTCTCCAAAGCGGTTTTTGCGAAAATGATCCTCGAAATGACATTACGAGGGCTCAAAGAGCTTTATACATACATGTATTCCTGTTTTGGGACTATTAGACCTATAGACCTGAAATTTGGTAGACCAGCTCCATTTTTAAAGCTGAGATGGACTACAGAATGTAGCGCTCATTTGTATTTTTCAAATGGAACATCAAAAAGCGTTATATATAAGTATTCCCGGTTTTGAGCTATAAGACCTACGTGCTAGAAATTTGATAGACCAGTTCCTTTCATGGAGTAGAGATCAGCTAAAAAATGTGCTTTGTGAATCGACTCGAAAGGTCGTTGCGAGGACCTAAGAGGTGTTGCAGACAAATATTATCGTTTTTAAATTGTTGGACTATACACTTTAAATTTTGTGGGCATGTTTTATTTTTTTTTGTTAAATATAGATCCACTAAGAGCTGATTTTGTGGAAATTGATTTTGGTGGGTGGGGCGAGCGGGGAGTTGCTGGAACTTATTTATAAAAGAATTTCCGTTAACGAACTACTATTTACAAAAAACGAATTTGGTATGCATGTTACTTTTGTTGAGTAGAAATTCATTAAGAAAGAATTTTATGGAAATCGAATCCCATTGTGTATGTGGGAATCTCTTTTGTGGACTGTTGAGGAAAACATTCTCGTTTTTGAACTGCAAGGTCCTACAGTAATAACAGTAGGTATGTATGTTTCTGTTATTGAACGTTAAAGGTTTGTTCAACGGGTCTTCCAGAAATTGACTCTCAAAGAGATGATTGCTGGAGTTTATTGATTAAAAATTCCGTTTTTGATACATTAGATTTAGATTTGAAGTTTGAAAAGCTTTATTTTATTGACAACATTGTGCTCCAAATCATACTGCAGAATCAACTATAAATGACTGAACCATAAAAAAAAAAAAAAAATTCCTCCTGGTAAATGACAATCACAAACCCTTGTCTGTGTTCTTTGCGATTATTTTTTATGGTGATACTTAAAAAATCAATTAAATAGACATAAAGTGCAATTCAAAGGTTTCAAAAATCAATTTCTACTTAGATCAACCAAGAAAAATTTATTTCACCTACTTTTTATTAAATAGTTGCAATTAATATAAATATGTGTATACATATGACAGAGTCAATACATTAAGTGGTAATTAATTTTATTAATTATCATTAAAGTATCGAATTATCATCCAAAATAATTGATTGTGTATATAAATTTCAGTTCAACTGAATACTTTAACACGTGAGAAAAAAAAACCTTTTCAAGTTTTGACACAAGTCGCCAAAAATGATGCAAATGTGGTTGTATTTGTAATTCTTTAAGTAATTAGTTTTAATCAATTAATTTGTATTAATTATTATTATATTATTGTATTGTCATCTAAAGTAATTATGTATAAAAAAATTTCAGCTCAATTGAGCTCTTTAAAATAAATGTTATTAACGATTGAAAATTCCACCAAGATAGATAAATAAATAAATATATATATATATATAAATAAATAAATATATAGAGTTTGTGAGCTAATAGTAGGTATCGAAAAAAATTAAGCTTTACTTTACATAAAACCGTATCAATAACATTGCTTCTTTAAGTGATTCATTTCATTAAATCTTGCAGATCGATTTTAAATATCGTGAGATCTCCCCATTATATTCAAATTGAACCTCCTCTTTCCAGGAGATTAAATTCTGTGTGAAATACACTCTATATCAGTAATTCGTCTTAGGTAAAAGAAGCATGTCTTTCAATATTTGTGACTTCAAATCAAAACCTTAATGACATCAATAGGTAGATATTTTCCCGTATTATACAAAATGCGAAGAACATTATCCTAACAGATCTGATGGCACTAGTGTCTCTTTGGGCGTGATAAGAAGACAACTAAAAGCATTTCTTGGAAAAAGAAAATTGATTGAAATAACTATACATTAATTTACCGACATAATTTCCATGTCTGCTTCTAGGTAGAAAAAAATAGTAATGACTGGAATAAAATATTCTCATTAAGCACTACTTTGAATAGATGTCTTAAACATAAAACAAGGAGTACTTGTTTGGTTATTAAATTCTATTTAAGGTAAAAAACTCAACTATTAGTTTAAAATAAAGCAGATCAACGCGAAATAGGGAAACTTCCAACAATGCCTTTTTTTTTCGTTGTTAAAACTTGTGCTGAGCTAAGAGGAAAATTTCAAAATTTAAGATAACAAAATCTAACTAATTGAGATAAGATACATAAAAAATAGGTAAAAATAGTACCGTATTTTGAAGAATATAAGCTGATCCGTGTATAAACTAAAAGTGCACATTTCATCAAAAAATATCAAAATTCGAAACCCGCACATACGCCGAATTGAAAACAAATTTTTGCAATTTTCAAATACGTTGCTTGGAGGCTAGAAATGATAATAAGTGAGTAGAACATCTTTCAATAAAATTAGTGTAAACAAAAATGGCAGAAGCCAACAGTTTTATGTGTGCTGACCTTTGTGTGAAGTCAATGCCTTTTTTCATTCATTTGTTATGCTGATCACTGACTCTGCTAGTTATACTTTCTGTTCAATTTTCGATTGAGAAATGAGCGGCATGAGATATCCGTATATCTCATTTGATCGTTGGTCCTACCAGGGTTTATGCCCTGGAGGAAGAATTCTGTGCAATATGATTATATCCGACACCTCAATGAGTGAATTTTAATTTAGTGGACTCTTTGGGTCCTCGAATTCTGACACTGACTTAAAATAGTTTATGAGAATAAAAGTATTATTCAAAGAATACTTTTAGAAAAAAAGTATCATTCAAAAAAGCCAAAACGTTCAGAGATTGAAATCGCCTGCAATGTAGTAAACGGAAAATGTTAAAAAATAATAATAAATCGTTTTTACTAAACTACGTTTATCTTTATCTGTATAAAAGCCGAATCCCTTACTTTAACTTACAAAGAAATTCCAAATAATTCTTAGCTTATACACACGGAGATATACGTTAATCTTTTATGCTATACAATGAATCTAAGTCAGCGTTTCCCGAACTGTATGGAGGAACCCTTCTAGTGTGAGGGGGCGAGCATATTGAAAAGTCAAAAACAAAACATTTAAAATACGTATTAGTTCACCGAAGGAAAGCAAATTAAAATACATTCTGATATGATAAAAATTAAGTAAACATTTACACACATTAAATTAATGTATCAGTACTGTATGCAATTTTGTTAATAGTTAATTTATCAATGCATTAAAAATAAGCTTGATAATTAGTAGTGCCTTTCATGAGCTTGTTAAATATGAAATGTAATACTTATCTTTTGATAATATTTATGGTTTATAATTAAAATCGTATTTTCGCTTTAGCGTCAAAGCACTTTTTTATTGCATTCAATACATTGATATTGTAGAAGGGAGGGGGATGCGATGAAAATTATGATTGAAAATTGGGTCACAAACATTGAAAGTTTGAGAAGAACTGATCTAATTTTATGTTCTAAATTTTTTTTCAGCTTGAAAATTATCACATACTTTAACTTTCGTGTGAGTTTTCCATTAAATGCTTTTAATTGAGAATTTGAATGAAAGAGAAATTAAAAGTTCAACATCTATTTGTTTGAAAATAATTTATGAAAAAATATATTGCTGCAAAAAAAGTACTAAAGTATATACAACGTTATTTATATATTACTTAACATTTTTTAAATTTTTTTACTAGAATTTATTAGAGAAAATAATTATTACTTATGAAAAACTGATTCTTAATTAACACTGATAAATTTTGTATGACATATTTCTCTTCAGTGTGAATAAACATTCACAATATTAAATTAACGCAAAACTGTAAAATAAATTGTGATTTTATTTAATTGATGGCGTATAAGGAAGTACATGAAGGTATTGAAAGTCATTTTGTACCAAATCTAGTACTTGCAATTTAACTGGACATTGTTTCGTTTAATCAATCCTATGTGACATTTGGAAGAATATTAATATTAGTGAGACCCGTGAGATATTTACAAAAACATGCTTCACTTTAAAACGCTGCCAACTATGAAAGATACACTGAACTTGTAATTTGCGAAGCCGAGACTTTATATTAGAATGCTAATAATTTAGATGGTGATATACAAATAAATAAGAAAACAAATGATAGTAGTTTGTTCAAGAAACCAAAGAAAATTTCTTATATCTTAAGGATCTGGTTAACTTTGTATTCCTTTTGAAAATATACTTACACTCTACTAAAGTAGCAGCTAAAACTCTTAATATTAGACCTAACCCATAAACACTAATGTCTTCAGATATTAATAAATAAAATAATGAAAATCATATGTATTCAGATGTTCAAAGATGAGCTTCCGAGCACTTTTAATAGTCAGTTTGAAAACAATGAATAGAATGACAATTACAAATGTTGCGGTTCCAATAGCATTGCTAAGCAAGCAATGCAAGAAAGAGATTTAACTATTTTGACATAATTAAACAATTTGGCATATAGTATTTTGTTCACATAAGATAAGCCTCAATTATTTCCTAACGCAACTATCATAATTGGTCATTGATGTTAACTCTGACTACGTTCCTTGCTAAAATGGAAGGCAATGATACTTCATTATGCATAATTATATACGAACACCTTGTGATACTCCGTTGGCTGGGGGGTATCATCTCTTCATCATCCACGTGACCTATGTTTGAGGGAATGAAAGATTGACCACTAACACCTTCCATAATTAAAATTAGTTTATTATGATCTCAATTTATATCCAGCAAAACTTCAATAGTCTGGGAGGCTTACGATCAGGAGTAATGAGACATAAACTGTGATCCTAACAAATAGCACAATAAACCACCGAATCTATATCTATAGATGATTTCCTTCTTTACTAGAATCCATTCTAGTACTAAAGCTTAATCTAAACTGTCTTACCTCTATTTCCACGGTGAACAGCTACAGTTATTATATGGTCAATATATTCTCCGATCCAACTTGATCCAGCTAAGGAATAATCTTCTTGTCTCGGACCCACTTAGAAATCAATTTCACTGGCACTATTAGACCGACTCATATAACTCTTCTCCTAGAACTTCACCTAAAGCTCTTCGCAAATAACAAAGCTCCAGTTTATATACTTCCTAATCTACATAACCACGTTCTCTTCTTGGGTTGGTTGGAAAGAATTGCCATTCTGGCCCCAAAGATATCCCAAGAGGTTTATTAACAGAAATACCGATAAAGCCCCTCACAACCTTTCATGTTTTCCCTTCAAATCATAAATAATGTTCTTAATTGTCAAATGTAGATATCACTCTGTAATTACAGAATTTTTGCTGCATCCACCGAAGCTTTTCATTCGCATGCGGAAGCGAAATTCATTTTTTAATTTTAATTTTAAGACATCTTCTCGAGATAAAAAAAAGTCTTCAATTTATAACACACATAAATATTACGACACCCTGATTCGTGTTATTATTTTGTAGATTCAATCAAATATTTTTTTTTTCAGAATGAGGTATTCATAATGGCATTTTGTTATCAGCGCTGGTGAGGAGAAACAGTCCCTTTGAAACCAGTTATGTTTAGTTGGTGGGATGTGGATGTATCCTGCAAGAAAATATGGATGTTTTTGTTGTTGTTGTTATTCCTCCGTCTTCACTTTTTTATAAACTTCTTTTTTTACTTAGAACATATACTCTAGTCAATTATTTTAAGAATTAGATCACATCTTTACCAATAACGTTTTTGCCTCCTCCTGTATACTACTTTCTCCCCTCCCTCGTATTTTTCTGTGTCCTAAGTGTTACATATCTAATGTTAGACCAAGCTACAGGTGACTTTGAGTGCTCTCAGTCAGATTATCAATTTAATTACAGACAGTTAATTTGTAAAATAAATTCCTTATACTTAATCTATTTTAAATATATTAATCAACTATATCACAATTCTTTTGAACTTTTTAAAAATCAGCTTCCTTTCACTAATAAGATTACTATCATTGTTTACAATCTGATGCAATAATATGCACATCAAATAAATAAGAGCCGTTTGAACCCCTTTTTTTTGTAAAATGTTTTGGTTTGTATGTGTGTGTCGGGGACATAATATATATATATATATATATATACTGCTGGACAATTGCTAAGGACGGATAACACTATCATCCATAGCAACAACAAAATGAAAGGGAGCAAAATGTGGAAAATTAGAATAAGTGCGGGATATTAGTGAGAAGAAGTATGAGTATGCAAACTTTTTTCCACGTCTGTTCATCACGTGATAGCGTTCATAAGATCTTTAAAGGTTTTGACGCGTGTGGACAGTTGTTGTTTCAAGTCAAAGTTTTACAGGAAAGATTTAATAGACGAACTTAAAATTTTTGGCATGTCTTCCCGACATTACATCGATGATTTTATGCGTGGCCGAATTATTGGAAAGATCGAAGAAGGGCAAAAAATAACAGATGTTGCCAGGGAGTTCGACATCGCTCACAGCGTTGTTTCACGGCTGTAAGTCATTTAAAACTACTGGAATGTGTAGTAGACGGCACGGGGGAGGTCGTGTTAGAAGTACGACGCCTGCAGAAGACAGATATATCGTCTTATCAGCAAAAAGGAACAGGCTTACCACAGCTACAGCAGGTGGCAAATAAGTTTCTTGCTGCCTCAGGAAAGCAGATCTCCCGAAAAACTGTTGCCATACGTTTGAGGGGAGGAGGACAATACGCACGCAGACCTGTTGTGTGTGTCCCATTGACCAGACAGCACCGTACTGCCCGTTTGCAATGGTATCGTGAGCATCACAATTGGACTGAATAGGACTGGGCATGCGTACTATTCTCAGATGAGTGTAGGTTCAGTCTGTCATCGGATTGTAGACGACAACTGATCTGGCACGAGAATGTTCCTGCTTATCGTCCAGAAAATATCCAGGAAAAGGACCGATATCCGACATGCAGTATAGTGGTGTGGGCCGGCATCATGATCAATGGCCGCACGCGCCTACATGTGGTTGCGAATGGGACTATGACGGGCCAACGATACATTGATGAAGTTCTACTTCCTCATGTTCGTCTTTTCCGTGGTTCTGTCGGTGATAAATTTGTTTTTATGGACTACAACGCAACATGTCATCGAACACTCGCTGTTCAGTATTGTCTAGACAGCGAGGGTATTCAACGTCTCGTATGGTCAGCGCGTTCTCCAGATCTAAACCCCATTGAAAATGTGTGGGATGCTTTGGGGAGGCAAGTTGCTGGTCGAAACTATCCTCCGACAAACAAGAACACCCTCATCCGTGCACTCACAGAGGAATGGGATAAATTGCCTCAACAGCGTCTGGATAATGTTGTGCAAAGTATGGTACGACGTGTGGAATGTTGCATCACACTCCACGGTGGACATATCCCGTACTGATACCTTTCTTTAAGGTGCCTGCTGACTTTTAGATGCATTGTTCCATTTCTCCGTACGCAGATCAAATGAACATTTTTTTTCTTTCAGATGTTTCACAGCTTTTGTACTTTCCAGAACAATAAATATTCTTTATTCTAATGTCTGAACAGTGTGGCAATTATATTTTATCCTACTAGGCCTCATGTCTCGCTTAATGTTATGCTACATAGCAATTTGTGATCGAACTTAGCAATTGTCCAGCAGTGTATATATATATATATACACTGCTGTATATATATATATATATATATATATATATATATATATATATATTAATCACTGCAATAAAGTCTAAACGATATTCGGTCGTAAACATAACAACGTAGTTAGAAATTTTGATCAACCTACGATTTAGAATAGTTGAAATATGTATCGAATGAAAGTGTTAAATTCGTAAACGTGTATTTAAACTCCACAAAATGAAAAAAAAATCTCATTAGATATTTTTTTAATAATTTAACTTAAATTCTTTTCAGCATTTTATTTAAAATAATTTTCAATTTGTTTCTAGATGATTAAATGACGAGGAATTCTCTTTAATCCTTCCTGTGCAGATATGCTCTTTTTAGCCGTTAAAATTTTCTTCTTGCCAGAAGTCTTGCTATTCACCTGCAATATAAAAACAAAAGTATTTCAATCTTTTATATTCAACTCTTTAGGGTTTCTTTAAATATTTTCTTTAAGTATAAATAATTAAACATTATTTTCAATAACTTAATTTGATGCACCAGCAGCATACTTTAAAAAAATAGAATTTTTATTTAAAAATTCTGACCATACAACAACTATAATTTTAAACTAAAAAAAAAACCAAGACTTCTTCACTGTCGGTAAAAAAATGACAAGAAATTAATATACATTTGTTAGAAATTACTCATAAATTTATACTTTCTACTTAATACAGTATATATTTTGAACTGACTCGTAATGCATTATTTGTCTTTATATAGAAAAAGGCTTAAGTCATGTAACAACAAAATACTTTTAAAATGAGCTTACTTTTGAATCTCCATCTACAATTCGCGCTTTGAGATACGAAACTTCAGGCCCAGACTCTTCCAACATTTGCCATAACTTTTTAATTCGTGTAAGATATTCCTCCAGGGGATTTTCAATAGTAGGATCAGGTTGAAGTTGATCCCACAGACGGAAACAACGTTCGTTTTCTTGAGGAGTGTCCGAACAATGAAAAGGCTGTAAGTGATAAAAACATTATGAATTTGAAGTGTTTGATATAATTTGTTAAGGTATCTGAACACATTCAGATTACTTTTTAACAAAAGAACATATTTAAACATTATAAAGGCTTTTTTAGGACTCAATACCAATATATACTAATATTTAACCAACAATATTTACAATGAATTGCCTGAATTTCACAAAAATCACAATTATACGTGAAATTTTAGCAGTATTTTTGTAAAACTTCAAAGTAAATAGAGAAAAAAGCAATAAATTTATATTAGTAGAATAATTACCAAAACAATCTAGAGGCATTTATCTAGAGAATGTACTAAAATTTTAATGTATTATTAAAATTTGAATATTTTAGAGTTGATTGAGTAAACGTCATAAGAAAAATCACGCCTTTATGAGACCGTTATTTAAATAACAAGCCCTACCTCAAAAAATATTCATACAATAAGAAATATTTTAGTACATTCTCTAGAAAATAGCATAAATATCAGGTTCAAAAAGTTTTATAGAAATACATTTGTAATATCTTGTGTGATCAGACTCGCCATAATAGAATTCGAACAATTTAAATGCCCACTTCTGGTAGATCAAAGACCCACTTCCGGTTTTTCTAACTTAATAAAATTGGTTGTAACTTAGTGTTTAAGAAGCGTAGAATCAAAACAAAGTATGTTTTGTAAAGCCAAAAGATTCCTCAAAAGTATTCAATAAAATAGAAAACAAAAATATTGGTCTTGTCCGAATTTGATCATTTGTAACGTGTTCGCGCGGATACCTTAATTACCTTCTGAAATATCACTCTTTTAAGGCAATTATATACTAAAGAGTGTTTTTTTTTCAGGTATAGAAGTTTAAGTTGGCATTACTTTCCAAGATGGCGACTGATTTAACAGCTGTCAAGTGATTTATTCTCAGTTTGGTTTGGCAATTCATCAAAACAATCATCAAGCAAGGAGTAGATTCGTCGAAAGGGGTCCAAAAACGCGATTGCCGTTGTTCCCGATTTTCATGAGCAAATTTTTTTTAGAGATGAAGCGCACTTTTGGTTTAATGGCTACGTCAACAAACAAAACTGCCGCATTTGGAGTGAAGCTAATCCACAAGTGTATGTTGAAACACCGTTACATCCAGAAAAACTGACTGTTTGGTGCGCTTTATGGGCTGGTGGAATCCTTCTTCAAAAACGAAGGCCACAACGTTACAGTCAATGGTGATCGGTATAGAGCCATGATTAATAACTTTATCATTCCTGAATTGAACAATCATGATGTCCAGGAGCTGTGGTTCCAACAAGACGGCGCAACATGTCACATAGCTCGTGCCACAATCGATTTATTGAAAGACACGTTTGTTGACCGCCTAATTTCACGTTTTGGACCTGTGAATTGGCCTCCAAGATCTTGTGATTTAACACCGTTAGACTACTTTCTGTGTGGCTATGTAAAGTCATTGGTTTATGAGGATAAGCCACAAACGCTTGACCATTTGGAAGACTTCATTCGCCGTGTTATTGCCGATATACGGCCACAAATTTTGGAAAAAGTCATCGAAAATTGGACGTCCAAATTGGACTACATCCGAGCCAGCCGTGGCAGTCCTATGCCAGAAATCGTATTTAAAATGTAATGCCACAAGAATATCTTTCGAATAAAACAAAATTCATGTCAATCGAATAATACATCGTTGTTTTATTGCAATTTAAAGTTCTATACCTCTAAAAAACACCCTTTATGTGACGATTTCACCGGTTCATTTTGCTGGAATATTATTATATGTTTATAGTTGTTTACTAGATTTGACGTTTATCTTTGTTGTTTTGTTTTAGATTTTATTGACAAACACAAGGCAAACGGAACACAAACAACATTGTGAACACATAAACAAGTGAACAATTCTTGTGCACTTGGTTTGCATTCCAGAGATCTCGCCGTTTTTACTTTTCCCAAAAGATAGCTTTGATAATCATATGAATTATGTTATTTAATTCGGTGATTAATCAAGAATCAGTGGGTGATATAAAATTGCACCATCTTGTATTGAAATGTACCGACGTAACAGTTTTTGAGTAGGTAAGAGCTGTGGTTAAAAATGTGTTTCCTATTTAGAGAGTAAATTAAATGAATTATTCATCACACAATGTTTTGGAGGAGATTCAAGACTAACTCAAATTAAATTCCTTTGATAGTAAATTTAAAAGAAAAAACATTACATATATATTTAAAAGATAAAATTAATACACTTACCTCACCAACTCTAATGTTCATAGATCTTATCCTTTTCTTCATCCCACGTAGGCCAATAGGTTTCTGCATTTCCATTGTAGAATTATGCATTGCATACAAACTCCTGAGTATTTTCATTTCAGCATCTGAGATCTCAGGATTATGTTCCAATGAACGGGAATAATCAGAAATTCTGCAAAGATTTTTCAATATCTTACGTACTATAGAGAAGTATGTTATGAAATTAAGAATGTGGTTTCTTACGCGACCTCCAAAAAGTTATATTTTTCTAATGAATACTACGTTCACCCCAGATTTCACACATGAATCAGGATTGTCTTACTTAATGCCAGATATCTAAAAAATCTTGTTTATTTATCATATATTAACACTTAGTTCAGGAGATTAAACATTTTAACAATAAATACCAATAATTCTACAAAAAACAAGATGTAGGACACTTGAACTGTCTAATTTAAACTAGAAATACTAGACAAACATAAAAGGGCTAAATCTTTTTCAATAAGTATCTAATTCAAAATACTTAAATTGTTAAAATTCTTCTTTACTTATCGCATGTTTTAAAAATGTTACTAAGAATTACTCCGTTAAGAGTAACGCAGTGGTTTATTCTCCATTAAATAAGTTTATTTCAAGGAATCTACACTATTAAAATTCGTAGGTAAACAAACGTATCTATGTAGGCATATAGGAAAGTAGCCCAATTTTCTCACGAACTACAAAACACAGAAACTCGCCAAAGGTACCAAAATTTCGGAAATGATCCGAAGAATCCGTTTTGACCATTTATATTCCAATATTTCAATTAGTTAAAAATATATTAATTAAAAATCTTAAATTGCATAATTGGTAACATTTCTCACCGCCAGGGGAAAATTCGGAACTTCTTTTTTTTTCAGAGGTTTTTAAAACACGATCAAATTTTTTTCATGAAACTCACACGACAAATAATTACAGATTCGTAAAGATCATTTATTTCGCCACGATATGCTATAATTTATTTTACAAAATAATTATATTTTGTATTTTTTACGATTTTTTTTTAAATGAGTCGAAATCCATGTCTTATGAATAAGATTTCTAAATTGTTCTGCTTGAACTTTCTTTCGCATTAATGAAAAAATATTTTACACCAAAAAAAGTTCATGCTTTTCTCTTTTAGAATCAGTAATTTAAATAATTTAATGTCAAAAACTGTTTGTTTGTTTTTTACGATTTTTCAAAAAATACTCAAAATTTTATTTAAATACTTAATAACTTTTTTATTTATGGAAACAATCTCACGAAACTTTTTTCCGCCTGTAGATTAATATTATACGTAATCTGTTAAATATTGATTAAATATCTTAAAAATTACGGGTTTTTTTTTTAAAAAATGTAATTTTCGTTTCTTATGCAATTTAAAATTTTATTATACACGTGACGCCATCTGCAGAGAATCGGAAAGATCATTTATATCGTCTTAAAAATTATGTTTAAATGTAATTTAAAAATGTTATTATTAGATCGGTTTTTTAAATGTTTTTTAAGTACATGTATATATACCTGTATATATACGCTTTCCCCAATACTGTTTTTTTTACCTATATATTTATATGTTTAATCAAACGTTCAGAAAAAAGCAACCGTTTCAATAGCTATCTGTTAATTTTTCTTTCTTTATTACTTATAGAAATTTGATTTTAATATATATATATATATATATATATATATATATATATATATATATATATATATATATATATATATGTTTTTTAAAGGATTATTTTTATTGTTTCATTACGAAATGAATTCTTTGTTAAATAAAAAGTACATCGTCTACTATTTTGGATCAAAATACATTTTAGAAACATTTTTAAACAAACTATATATAACGATTGATTGTGATTGATGACAATCTGAAATCTAATTTATTATTTTAGATTCTTAGAGACTAACTATTATTAAAAAATGATGAACGTTTTTTTTTGTTTTACTCTTAGCATCATAATCGTTTTGTTTTTATTGCTTCACATTAATAATTTTTTAATTCTAAAGGAAAATTTTTTTTATAAGTCATACATCGAAATTTGAAGCTATATCTTATCTGTGAGAAGGAGGGGGACGATAAAGCAATAATTTTACACTAAGAAAACCGTGTTCGGGCTATAGAGAGGGGAAAGAAACCTGTCTTAAATAAAAAATAAGTGGAATGGAACAAATTTCGAAAAAGGGAAATTTTTTGACATAATTTTAGAAATGACTCTCATTTTGCGCGAAGAAAGACACACACACACACAGAAATGCTGGTGTCACGAGGAAAAGAGAAAGCGCGCCCGAGCAACGCTGGGCTAGGCGGTGGAAGGGGAGAAATCGTTTTGAAAATGAGTATTAGAAGTTCTGATTTTGTGAAAGAAAGGGAAAATTTACCAAAGTAGATATAGCCCGCGCAATGGCAGGCCATGCAGCTAGTATTTATATAAATGGTGATTTTCCACCTTCCATAAATTATTTTGCAATTTGACAGGAAAAAAAATTCGAGAATAAGTAAGTTACAAATATTTATATATATATATATATATATATATTTATAACTTCCAGTGTCACTCCGGTTTTTAAATTTACATGGAAGGAAAATATAACAATAAAATTAATTGCAACTAAAATTATTCATCATTGTTCAATAGCAGATATTTTCAAGTCCATGATCTATATGGATTAAGAATAAGTAAAACTAAATTAGTATTGCTTAAGATGTTAGCTTCTGTTTATTTCAATATGTAAATATATTTAATAAGGAGAAATACTTTTAAAGTTTACATATAAGAAATATCTAAAGGAAGTAATCCATTACGTTTCATTTAAAAATATATTTAGAGCGTTTTTAATATATTTGTTGACGCAGAACTATATTGAAATTGTCTGGATTATATATTATTAAATGCTGAGAACATTATATATATGCTACGGAATTCTGATTAAATTACCACGAAGTAATAACGATTCAGTAAAATTTATTTAATATATAGGAAAAAAAAATACATATAACTATTTTTTGATGAAAGCCACTAAAATCCATCATACTATGTTACTAGTTGAAATTGTGTTAAATTTGGAATTATTAATTTTGTATTTTGTTTATTAAGTTAAACGAGATTCAATGTATTTTTAACAGAAATCTAGTGTTAGCTCTTCTTATCAATATTTTAAGAAACATGTTTTCCTTTTAGTTTAACATAACAAGTTATTATTAGAGGTATTTTATGTGTATATTCTTTAAAAAAAATTTTAATAAGTTATTGATATTAGTATAGGGTTCTTATACCGCTCTAATGAGATCATGATACATAACACTAGAAAAACTGAAACTTAGTATATACTATACTGTTAGAATTAATTGGGACAAACATTTTTTTTTTCTTGTTTGAATCAATATTTGATTACCAGTTATATCTCAAACCGGTTATATGGGCCCATAGGTAATGTGAGGGAACAAATAATAGTTTATTATTTGTTCAGTTGTGAGCCTTTTAGTGTAGTAGCTGGTGGTTATAATATTGCGTTCCGTTAAGCAGTAGTTACTTTTGCTTGTTCAGAGATGGACATTGCTACGAGGAAGCGTTTTAATATAATTTCTTTTAAACGAACACACTTCTACGACTGTGAGAGATATAGCTACGGTAGTTGGTGTGGGCAAATCAAGTCTTTCAAGAAAGTTAAGAGCATTTCAAGGTTTCTAATGATCGTCTCCAACAAGAAAAGCAAATTGTGGGCTCAAATGAAAACTTCTTAAGCAAATGATAAAATCCTAATAAGAAATAGCAAAATAAATCAAAGTAAGACATGCCCAGACCTTTAAAAAGAATTAATTGCATTATGGTGTTGAAAGAGGAACCTCATCTGTACCGAAAATGGTACTGGAGCCGTAAGGCATGAAAACCGAGAAAAAAGCAATTTCTAAATCAGAAAACAATAAAAAAAAAACGTTTAGCATGGTCCAAAATTATTGATCCTGGACTATTTGCAACTAGAAGAAGGTGATTTTTAGCGATGAAACGCATTTATTTGTGCAGGGATGTAAATCAATTGTAATTAGACGATGTGAAATTGAAACTCTGCTACCGGATCATATCCAAAAGACTGCAAAACACCCTTCTAAACAGATTTTTTGGTGTTTTTCATAACAAATGGTACTGGAAGCTTAGTTCCTCTTAAAGGCTTGATGAGTTATGTCAAACAAATGGAAACATTACGCATTAGACATATTCCATCGATGGAAATATTTGATGGAACATTTCAACATGATTTGTTTTCTTGTCAAAATTCGATATTGGTCCGGACATTTATGTGATAAATAAAAATCAAATGTGTATAATTGACCTGTTAATTAACCAGATCTAAGTCCTATTGAGCATGTATTACATATTTTTAAGAACCGTTCAGCTAAGATGAGTTGCATGACAACAGAACATATGATAAAAAGTGCTATACAAGTGTGCTTCCACCATGACGAAGTTAAGAACATGTGCACTACACTAGGAGAGTCAATGCCAAAATGAGTTAAAGAGGTCATTTCTACTACAGGAGGACATACTTCGTACTAATATAGTGGTTTTAATGTCCACTGAAGGTATGTAATGATTAAAAGGTAGGGTTTTTGAAAAAAAATCATTTTTTACCATTGGTCCTAATTAATTCGAAAGGTATAGTACCTATATTGCCCAAAAGCAGTCAAAATGTCTGCATTTGTGAAAGAATAACTCATGTGTAAAGGAATTTGCTTAAAATTATGTATTAATATTGTTTACAGTCTCTTAATAAGTTAATAAATATTAACAATAAAAAAAATTACTTCACTTGAAGAATAAAACGTATTCTAAAAATTTCTAAGAAACTGTGTCATTATATAAATAATTTTTTTTTCTAATTGAAATTAAAAAGCAGGTAAAATGTCCTCGTTGGGGAATCTAGTGTTAAGAATGGAAAATTGCATAAAATATACAGAGTTCTATAGAAAGGAAATATTTCAAGAATGTTTTTTGGTAAAAATGAATAAGATTTCTCTCTCTCTAAAACTTAACTCAATTAACGAGCATTTATCTTATAGATGAACAAATAATTTCTCACACTTTAATTTCAATCATATTCTCTAATTATGTGCAAATTGAAAATGAGAGGAATTTAAGTATAAAGTAAAATAAAAATTATTTCAATTTTTAAGTATCCTTAATGAAATAAATTAGGATGTTTCTATAAGCAAACACACATTTACATCAACGTAAAAACCAACCAAACAAAACACATCGCTGAAAGTATTTCAGAATATTTACATGAGTATAATTGACAAACACACATACAAACACTAATATTTTACTTACATTTAAATCAATTTAATTCACAGAAGTCGATTAGTTACCTAAATATTGAGGTTTTGGGAGCTTACATCTGACTAGATTCTATTCAAAATTTCTACTTAAATCAGCGTTTCTCAAACTGTGGGGCGTGATAATCATACAAGGGGGCGCGAGCATATCGAAAATAAAAGATTTTTTAAAAAAATTATCAATTAACTAAAATTAAATCGAAACAAAATGCATTGCGAGATAATAAAAAATACATATTTACACTGATGTAATACACTTATAAATGTATCAGTACTTCACAATGTAATTTATAATTAATCATAACGATACTAAATTAAGAACAAGCTTAAAAATTATCAGTGACCCCATGGGATTGTCGCGCGCGCTTGCGGTTTAAAGTTACCCCAATCGCTCCTCAATGCCACCGTATTCCACGTAGGCTCGTGTATGGGATATATTGGGGATGAAGGGGGGGACGAAAAGGAAGAAATAAGCAAATACTATGAAGTAAATCCTTCGCAAACACTGTCAAGGTCCTTCTATTGCAATCCAAAGCCTTCGGAATAATTTTATGGATAGCAGAGCACAGAAAAGATCGTAATTTCTAAAGACGTATATATACGTTCGGGACAATGATCGTTTTGTTTGAGTGAGACGTTTATATATGTCGGTGGCGCTTGAGAGGTTGAAGTCATGTTGTTGCTTTAGAGTCAAAGTACAGTGTTATTGAATTCAAAACATTGTTACAGTATGGAAGGGTGGCGCGATGTGTGTGAAAATTATGATTCAATTTTGGGTCGCCAATAGTGAAAGTTTGAGAAACACTGACTTAAATTATCCATAATATTGTATTTAAACTCTTTACCGATGGCTGAGGTATATACACGTCTCGATAAGCTGGTGCGTTAACTGCCTAGGGTGTATATATAAGTCTTTCCGAAATAAGATCTTTTTTCAGCGCTGCTCTCAGTGAAACAGCTCTGAAGTCTTTGAAATGCAATAAAATGGTGTTGACCGAATTCGCGCAGGATTTACTGATTTCAAAGAAGAATTTGCTTGCCTATGCGCATTCTTTTCAACTTATTACAACTCATGTTCAACTTATGTTCATAACAATGGCATGGGGGAGTCAATCCAGTAACTTTTAAGCACCATTTAATGAGTTAAATGAAACAAAAACCACAAATATTTTACACCACATGAAGTTTACAAGTATTTTGCTCAAAATTCAATTCATATGTAAATGAGAAAAAAAAAATTAATAATTTCAGGATAAAATTCATTACCTGGACATAATTGTTTGGCGCCAATAAATTGAGAAATGTGTTGTTTCGAAGCTACTGTTGTTTAAATCAGCCACTGGAGAAGAAATTCAATTGTGGATTCAAATGCCTTTTACTCCTCAAAAATCTTACTCTATGCTCTATGTAGAAGAATTATCTATATAAAGGGAAAATATTAAATTGCAGTTTGTTAATTTTCGAAATAAATATAATTGAAAAGAGTCGATATAAAGAAAATGCTTTGAAAATATTTCCTTTTTTTGCTAAAAAAAACCCATTTAAATATTTTTTTTTAAAAAAAAATAACCAAATAATTTTATTTATATAATCTAATTCGGATAAAACTAAATATAAATAAAAATTATGCATTTATATAAGAATTTTTTTTAATATCATGTTTCTTCCCGCAGTCAAATACCTCAATGTACTTAAAAAATTTGGTAATGAATATTTTTTTAAGAATAAAAATGTTGCAAATGTTATATATTTTTGAATTTAAACTAAATGGGTCATCTTTTGGAATAAAAAAATTGATATGCATGTTCCATTTCTTTTAAAATTATTTTTATGAATTGTCAAATTTAGTGGAAATGCTTTTCTCCAAACCGAATCAAACAAACTACATAACATTTAAATAAGCCTTGCAATTTTTTTTTATTTACTTGTGACTATCACTAAAAGCACTAATGTCTAAGACCCCGTTGGTGAAAAAAATAATGCTTAAATTTGGAAATTTGTGATCACAGTAACTAATGATGTGACGGAGAATATGACGTTTGCCGTTCAGTTTCGGAATACCCTGTCTATTGCTTTTAGCAATTCTTCTGCGTAATATATTCCTTCAAAACTTTTCAAAATTTATTTGGTATTTTTTAAACATTTGAATACTAAAATTTATGTAACATAAGCAATGCTCAATTAAGAGTTCTTGAACTGAATAATAATAATAAATAACTGATTGATAGATTTGATATCTTACAAATCAGATAAGTTCGAATACACTAAAATCGAAAAACAAAAAAAAAAATCAATATGTAAAAGTCAACTAATCAAAAGGAAAAAAAAAAAAAAAATTAATGATAAAATCCCGTTCAGCAGGATATTTATAAAGAAAAGTGCAAGAAAAATTGAATTTAGAAGTCTTCACTGAAAAAGAATGAGGCCTAAATTGAATACGTGCGAATGAACATTAAGCTATTATTTAGTTACCGCAAAGTCAACGAATATTATATAAATAGACATATAGTATCAATATGATACAATTCGAAAACTAGACCTAAATTCAACAACTTATCTTAAATTTCTTATACATAAAGTAAGAAAATCGAAGCAAAATCTATGTACTTCTTTTAAAAATAAAAATTAACGATAACTAACTATCTATACTACGCACCACATGTACAACAATTTAAAGTGTTAAAAAGCTAGCAAGTTCATCATGATCAAAACAATATTTGAAAATTAAAAAATATTACTTTTTTAATCTGTAAAAATTTTATATATGAATAAAACTATTAAATCATGTCATGATTGTATTTTCTTTTACAACTATATGCAACACTTCTTTGGAGCATATTGTCTTTTTTTATTATAAAAGCATTTGAAGTCAGTTACCTGTTTACCCAATAAATACAAAAATATTTATTAGTATATATATGGGATTTTTGACTAGAAGTTTTGGGAATTTTACAGATTTTTTTAAACTTTTCCAAATGTTTACTTTTGAGAAAAATAATTTTATGAAAATTAATCCTTGGAATTACTTAGAAATAATATGTGGTTTTTGTAATTCTTTAATTTCATTGAACTAATACAACAAATAATCAAAATTCTTTGATTTTATTTAATGATATAATAAAATAACAATATATGTAAAGTATGTACAACACATTAATTAGTTAAAAATTGCTTTCGTCACTTGAAGATACAATTTCAATCGATTTATTTTTCGACACCTTTAAGAGATAAGTTTTTGCAAACTTCACGATTACCAGATACGCATAATTAAAGCTCTTTTTGAAATTCAAATCTATCATCTATCTATCAAATTATTGAAAGTTTCATCTTCAATCAAGCATACGCTTCTAGTACATTGAGAGAAAGCAATTGAACGTGCAATCAGGAGAAAGTTAATAAAAAATTAACAATGCATCTTGATGTGTACATACTCTTATGTGAAATGATCGAAAACATTACAGTGGTGGCAAAGGTGTTGAAATTCGTATACTGCATAGAAAAGGACTGCACAAAAACAGGTTCTACTATATAAAAAATGTGTATAAAATATAAAAAAAATATGTTCAATATCTAGGTACAATATTAAAAAAAATATGTTCAATATATAGGTACAATATTTAAAAAAATATGTTCAATATATAGGTAAAATATAAAAAAGATATGCTCGCTACATCTAAATCATCCATTTTAAGATTGTTTACAGCTACGGACGTAAGCACAGCAGACCGCTATCCTAGGAAACCACTCGATCAACGTTAACAGACAGCCGTCTTTTCTGTGACGTCATCCATCGTGATGTTACGACCGCGAAAGAACGGCACCGCTGCTCTAGGAAACCATTAATTAACCCCAGTTCCACTGTCTTAACCCTTACGGAAATTCATTCCTTCCAAAGAAATGAAATGAATTTGACTTGCAAAACCCTCCTGCTCACCACTGGTCCGCAGCTAAGAGTCCTGGCCTATCTATACAGTGCAGGAGTTCCAGGGCTCATCAGACGACCTTGGCGCGCCTTAGAAGCGGTCGCCTGCGCGTAGTATGACTTTTGTGCAGGGGGTAAAGTCATTCTTTACTTGTCCCTGCTCTCTCCTTGCTTTCCCTGCTCATCTTCTGGACTGCTGGGGCATTTCCCTTAGACAGTTGTATGAAGAGCAAGGCTTGGTGTGTGAGACTATTACGCGGAAAGGTCAAATGGACTTGGCGCAGGCTTTCCTGCTCCAAGGGGATTGGAAACAACAACATAAATATATTTATGGACAATTTACAATGTGTTTGTTCGAGAACCTCAATTATATCTATGACATTAATCAAGTCTCGATATATTCCTATTGCCTTTCAAATATCAACCTTCTTATTGGGTGAATAACAAAGGGAATATGTTAAAACAATTACACAAAATAGATTATATATCCTCCTAATAATTCAGTAGTATAGTAATGAAACCCTAATAATTCTTCTACAGAATATAGTCGATATTCAAATATAGATTCTTAAGTCATTTTGATTATTGATGAAATCACCCATTTCTTAATTGTGCAAGAAACTCAAATATCATTCTGATAAAATAATTTTCTCACATATTTAAAATAATATTTGAAATTATTTAATCCATACCACTATAATTTAGTTTTAGCCGTTAAAACTCATACCTCTTCATCCAGTTACAATGAAAAGTGCAACAGATATTAAAGGCATCCATTTATGTATTATGACTGTAATGTTAAGTACTTGGTTAAGTAACATCAAACAGAAAATATTTGTCCATGTTGAGTATCTTATAAAAATGTCGTATATTCCTTCAATAACATAACTTATATAAAATTAAATTGTTTTCATTATGCTATTTGATTTTGAGTACTTAAAATAAATGATGACGAATTGTATGTTTTAACTGCTACTATCTGCATTTTTTTTTAAAAAAACATAACATTAATTCAGGTGAGGTTAACAAGTGGCACGCAAGGACTTGTCGAAAAATTCAAAGATTCATAAAGATAACATTAAAGAAAACAAACTCTCTTTCAAACAACAATTTTGGGAAATTTTTCAACTAAATTTAAAGGTCAAGGATGCCGTAAGCAGAACGATTCGTTCTGATGTCAGCCACGCCTAATCCTCACATTGAAAAATAGATCGCCTTTTACATACGGACTCTAAAAACTATTAATTTATTGAAAGGAAGCAAAACAAAGTACATTTTGACATAATAAAAAATAATATATATATTTACACTGATATAATACACTTATAAATGTAGCACTACTGTGCAATGTATTTCATAAATAATTTATCAATACTATGTTAAGAAAATTTTAATTATTAGCAGTGACCCTATGGGCATCTCATAAGAAATTACATACAAAATTTAATACTTAAGATAATATGTACGGTTTATAATGAAAGCTGTGTTGTAGATTTACGTCAAAGTATATTATTGAATTCGAATACATTTTTATTGTATGGAGCTGGCGCGATGAAAACTATGATTAAAAATTAAGTCGCAAGCAAACACTGCTCTAATTCAGTAGACACTTTATACATAATAGTTGAAAAAAATCACATATATAATTCATTTTTGTCAAAATTTATGTCTATACAAATTTATGTCTTTTAAACAGAGAGCCACTGATTGTATGTATAAGAATGTAAAACAAAATAGGAAATATTTGCAGAAAATATATGCAACAAAATCCTCTAATAATGTAGTAATATAGTAATGGCTCTATAATAATTCTTTTGCGAATATTGTTATTATACAAATACGGATCCGAAGTAATTTTTAACATAAATGAAACTGTTAATTTCTTTTATCCTGCAAGAAATTGAAATTTCATCATCATAAAACAAATGTTTTTATGGAATTAACTGATATGGTAAATTATTTGATCCGCGTTAAAAAAACATATAGGCCTAACATCAACACGTGCGAAAAAACAGTAAGCTCTTAATCAATTAAAACTACATAAATTAATATAATGTAAATGGAAATATTAACAAATCAGTACTATTAAGAAAATGAAACATCAATTCATGTACTTACCAAAAAATTGTATGTATGTAAAGTAAAACAAAATTAAAATTTGATCTATTCGTCCGAAACAAGCCACGTTTCAAACAACTCTACTAGCATCTCAAATACAAAACAGCTTTCAATGGGAGTTTTCGTTTGAACGAGTCTATTCTGAAACGCAGGGGAAATGGGTTTTCGGCAGCCGTGTTAAGGGTCCCGTTGAAACGCCACCACGAAATCTCGAGCGTAATGCTAATCCTATGGAGTTTCTTTCTCGTATATTTACATCTAGGGTATTGCTTTCAATTACATGGAATAAAATGCAATTAAAAAAACGAAAAAAATTAAATTTTTCCGTTATTTCGATTTTCTTAAAAAAATTTCTAAGTACTTTTAAGTATTAATTAAAGATCTGATAATTCATATCTAGTACATTAAAACGACCATAAAAATATTTTAAATTATCGGATAAAAGAAGTAAAAACAGGAAAAATTTCCTTTTTTTACGCTCTTTCAAATGCGCATACTTTAAAATGTTTAAATTAATTTTTTACGAGTAATTATTAAGTCAGAAGTGCACATTTGGAAAGAATAGGAAAGTAAACTTGTCATTCCACATTCTTTCAGAAAGATACATGAAATTTACCAATATGTTCCATTGACGAATGGTGATTTATGACTCATTTAGAGGGTTTTGAAGGAGAAATGTAGTTTTCTTAGAATTTGTAGGGGGTTAAAAGAGGATATGTGAAAAGGGGAACATTCCTAGGAAAAATGGGACTAGTTTCTTACATAAATATCAGCAGTTGTTTGCAATTTTTAAAAAGAGTACAACATATACAATTGGAGGGGGGAACTATCTTTTTTTATATTATTTTAACTGAAAAATATTTATAAAATTACTCTAAACAAGCTTTATTAATCACTAAAGTGAGCAGTGAGTATTATTTTGATATAAGGATTAGAGGTTTTTTAATACCGTAAAATCCGGTGTATAACGTTCGTCTATACCTTCAAGTTGCATTTTTTAATTTTTAGGTATATTTGCGGTATAACGCGTACCTCCTTTTTTACGAAGGAACTTGAATTGTACGTATACAATGCTTTATGTTTGAAATGGATTATTCGAGGTATTTTATCTTAGGTTTTTAAAAGTTAGGGTTTTTTTTTATCTTAGGTAGTGTACTTCTAGAACTCTCTACAACCCTTTAAGTTCATTAAGAATGTCATCTCTTTTAAATAAACTGTATTCCAATCTAAGTAGAAGTCTAATTTTTTTGAGCTCATTTCTTTTTTTTATTTTTAAAGCTATCATTTTTTATACCGGCGTATAACGCGCCCAAAAATTTCGTTCGTATTTTTTGTGCTAAAAGTGCGCGTTGTATGCCGGATTTTACGGTAATTGGTAATTTTTTAAAATTTAATTATAAGGTAAAATGTGAACTATACAGGGGAGAAATATTTTGATTTTCCTCCCCTCTTTTTGACTCGTTAATTTTATTTAAAATTATTTGTTAAATACGATAAAGATTTTTAGTATTGGTTATTCGAAATATGAATACATTCTCTTGTACCATTGCTTATGTCTTTCAAGACACTTTTCTCTTTGACGCATTCTATTTTTTTTCTAAATAATATTCGTGAAGTTTTTCCTGGCGATGACCTGGATGGTTATAAATGTATAGTGCTTTGAAACATGGTAGGACTTTAAATAGCCATCTAAAAACAAAAGTCCCCTCGAGAGGTTGGAGGCTCCGACTATACCCCCCCCAGATTATTATTATTTGATTTTAATTATTTTTTAAATCAAAATTAGGATTCCAACTTTTATTTTAATATGAGAAAAGAATAAAAGATAAATTTTTTTGCTAATTAAGGAGAGGGAACAACTCTTATTGGCATCCAACATATTTGAAGTTAAAATCTAAAATTAACCAAGAATGGCTCCTTAGTTTCGGGTTATAAATTCATGTATAATGCACAAGACTTTTCACACAGCTCTAAAAAGTTTGATACCAATCAGAACAATGTGTTTCTCAATGCATGGGGGGAAAAAAGGTGCAAGCAAATAAAACACACAATATGAAATGAGACTGCAAATAATTTGCATAGACACGCTTGCAAATAAATTGTGATTGAATGAAAAAAAAGCAAACATATTCGAATTACTAAGTATAATACATGGGTAGGCAGTGGCGTAACGTGCACCCCCGCAAACCCTCATCGGGGGGAGGGCAGGGTTCTAAAGGGGCCCAAAGCCTGACTGTCGCAAGTGCCTACCCTTTGTAAAATTCAACGTGCCGGCCCAAAACCTGACTTTGCAGGGGGGCCCAAATGTTCTCCGTTACGCCTCTGGGGGTAGGTGACACCTGGGGTATAGTTTATTCATGTTGAATTATATTAAAAAATAAAAAGAATTTTTTATATAACAAAAATATAATACATTTTACATTCTAAAACTATAATAAGTTGATTAAATTTAAATATTGTTTCAGGATATATTTTTCTAATAATGGAATGGGGTTCTCCGCAAATTCCTTGCAGTTCGTAGGGCTCCTCAATTCAAACTGTGTTCCACGAGTCAAAATAACAAAATTGAAAAATAACTTATAAATATGTATGCAAAATGGATTCACGTTCTTTATGAAATTTGTATAGTTACAAATATCTAAAGCGCATCTTATTCATTAAAGCTGAAAATTTTTACTTATAATAACTTTATTTTGCAACGCCTTTTAAACTTTTATTATAATATAACAGAGGAATATTAAAATACACATTTTATCTTTGTATATACACACTTCCTATTAGATTGTGAATATCCTATTGTTTTTACTACCTTGGGTTCCATGAGATAATTTTATACTCATCAGCACAATGTCTAGCAAAACTAAATAGTTTTCTAATGGAAAATGCATCTTTTTCCATTTGTAGAAAAATAGCACGTAAAATGGAGGAGAGGAAAGAACTTATCGGCGTATCAACAAATTCATTGTTAAAATCTAAATTTAAACAAGAACTGCTCCTAAATTTTGTATTATAAATTCTCTTACGCAAAATACACAGTACATCTCACACAGCTATAAACATTTTAATGCCATTCAGAAAATTATGTTTAAGTGAAATACATTTTTCAATGCAAGAGGATACAAAAACAAATTAAACTCAGGATACGTAATGTAGTTCAATTTAATCTTAAAAGACACAGACTTCGACAGTTTGTATGAAAAAAAAGATCATTGATTCATTGCATTATTATTACTAAATTATCTATGCTTGTATAGAAGGAAAAATAATAAAATCAATAATAAAATTCATCCCGTTTGGTTTTTTTAAAATTTTCACTCCAGTAAATATTTGTAATGGGTCTAAACCTAATATAAAGATACATAATATTTATATACAGCCCGTAAGATTATAATGCTTTCCGAAGTGGCCTGCAAGGTCATTTGGGTTGGCCATCCCTGTTCTAATTCAAGATCGGACAGCGAGAATGACACTTGAGAGCACAGCTTTGTATTCATGACCTTCTTTGAACTTGAGTCTTTAGTCCAACACAAACGTGAACGAAGGGGGAAGAAAGCAGTAAAAGAGGGGTCCAAGAATGCAGAAGTCAAACTGGAACCCCACCAATCGAGAAAAATGCAGAAGATCTCCTTATCTTTAGTTTTGAACAAAAGTAGAAGGGAGAGGCCAGGTTTTAAAACCAGGTTGTGTGATTGAAATCAATAATGGAATAAGAGGCATCTAAAAAATTTAGCAACAGTTGGTGTGTTTTCCAAAATGCAAAAATATTGTGTTGCATGACTCATTAATCTCTATTTCCTATGTGTAATTTCAACTTTTAAAATTTTCATTATTGAACTTATATAACTTTCGAAAGAGTAATATTTTTAATTTATCTATCAGTGTTCATTACAGAAGTATTTGTGTTCTACCCTACTCACTTTGAGAGTTTCAACTAACACCCAATGCCTTTTCCTCAAAAAACTAGTGTAAATATTTTTTGAATTGTAAAAGAGAAATACGTTTCCGTTAACGAAAGGCCTGCACACTCCAGTGAACTAATTTGGTTAAAAAATAATGCTGGAATTTCAACTGGGTAAGCTTTTTAAAATATCTTTGCAGTTATATATATATATATTTAACATAATATTTAGCATTCACATTAACATTTTTAAATCTCATCCATACTAGACAGATACAACTAATCTTCATTCTTATGAAATTGTTATGATCCGATGCTACTTTAAAAATTAAATAAGGGATAAGTCATGTGCTCACAGCATGTCTGAAGGTTAAATAATGCAATGCTAGAATACTCTTCAGGATAGTTAGAGTAAAAAAAAATACATACATTGCTTATAGAAATCTAAAGCAAAATGTAGAATGAGTCAACAGATGTAATGGAATGTATGTGTCCTAAATTAATAGAATTTTGGACTTTGCTCCAAACTTCCTAACAATATTTCAAACATTTGAGCTTTTAGAGTATCACCATGAAGTTGGGAAGGATTTTTAATCCCCTCTGTTACAAAAACTGTAGATGATTTGTTTGAACCATTTTTATGAAAACAGCACCATTTCATTAAAAAATTCTACATTTTTTTTCAAACATGCATTTTCTATAATATGCAAATTTTACAACTGAATTTCCTTTTCTGTTACCGAAGTATACATTACAATTTTTTTTAAAAGAAAGAAAAAGAATTTTATGTGTACAATATTTAAATAGTTATTTAATAAAAAGTTATCATTAATAGTAAATTTATCAATATTTTCACTCAGAATTTTGTTGCTAATGATATAGGGTAACTTAAATAAAACATTCTGTTGAATATTGTGAATAGGTATTTATATCAGGAAGATATTAACAATGTAGATAAAATATCTGTTACTCTGAAAATAACTGGATAAACGATTTCCCCCAAAGTGTCATTTTTTATTAGAAATGTTAACTTGATTTACTTACTAAAATGAAAAATACATATATACAGACATATAAATAGAAATTAGATAAGTTAAATACATAAATTACATTGAACTACATATTCTCAATGTTACAGAGACAGAACATTTCTCTAAAACCTTTCTCACTGAAGCACAACTAACTAGTCACATAACAACCATTTAGTCAACTCTATGAGCTACTGCACAACTGTAGACATAGGAGTTGATGATTATATAAGTTAAGATAATACCTTTTTATTATTTTTCTGGTGAGCAACTATTGATAGTGTATACGTTCTCATTAAAACCCCATCTTCTAAATAGCAACTAAACAATCGAAGTAATTAATAAATTGATTGCACATTCTACCCCTGGATTACCCTTGTATGCCAGTAAAGGAATTTTTTAAGCATGGGTTTTCTTTCAACCCATAACATAACTTTTTATACCTCAAATTTTAAGAGTGAAAGGAAACATTCAGTCAAACTGATTAACTAGTTTTAATAATTTCATTACAATTTATGAGGGGATAAATAAATCTACTGGTTTCAATATTAAACTATTTCATATTGTAAACAATTGGAATTATAAGTAAAATTTAACTCTACATAACTCATTTCTAAAAGTGTTTTAATTTCTTTTTAACATGCATATTTTATCATTTTAATTAAAATGATTTCATGAGTATTTTGCAGCAGATAATATAAAGTTTTAATTATTGCAGAGCTTTATGAAAAATTTATAAATACTCATTTCTATACAAAAATAATTTTCATTATGAAGAAACACATATTTTTACAGAAGAATTAAGCTTAAGTTCATTTAATGTATTTTTAATAATTATGTCAAATGTAAATATTTAAAAACACATATTACAAAACAAAATACATTTTAAATGCCTATAATGAATAATAGATATGAAATATATTTATTTTACATGATCATTTACTTATAAAGTTTGATATAATGCACTCTGTGTATATTTTGATTAAAACTGTAGTTATTGACAGTAGCTATACCCATTTACCAAATATTTGTCTAAAATCCCTTGCAGTGATCTCATTTAAAGGGATTATATGTAACAAGGGAAAACATGCAAACTTAATTTTGCCAAAAATAAAAATCTCTGTGACCTGATTTATAAGCATCCAAGGTAAAGGGGGGGGATATATAAAGTTAAGACAGATGTTTACAGTTTAACTTTACACAAAAGAGGGCACCAGGAGAGTGTGAGCTGAATTCATAACTTAGAAGTGGGTTTATTTATATTTTACGGCAACAGAGGGGTGCAATTTTAAGAAAGAAACGCTGATAATTATTTCAATTGGTGGTAACTCTGAAAATAAAGTGAATTTTTCAAAAAATCTAATCGAGCCTGTGAACAGAGGTCAGAGCTATATACAGGCAAAATATTATTCTAATAGAAGCATTTTTTCATAAAAGGAGAACATTTGGAAAAAAGATTATTCTAAGTTAATTTTTTGCCAAAATATTATATTTAAATAAATCTTTTTGTCGAAATGTCCTTAAAACAATTTTATGCATGTATTCTAATCTGAGTGACACTAAATATCATTAAAATCATCCGTTTATGCGTTTTCTTAAAATTACGGTTCCGAACGTAGTCGGATATATTAAGTAATATATATTTTTATTTTTTTACTTTTTAGTTCGATTCACTATAAAAGCGTGTTTTTTTAGCTTGTTTTTAAACTATAATTTATTTTATAACTGTTTTTACTATAAACGATAAAAATCACAAAAAAAAAAAAAAATTCCAGCGAATAATTTAATTAAGAGAAAATATACTTACCTACTTTCAAGGACTTTTAAATTTTTCTTTGATTTTTTTGAGAAAAAATCCAATATAACTAATGAAAATTCTCCAAATCTGCGTGCCCTTGATAAAGGACATAAAGCATGTTCATAGAAAATATTTTTGAACAAAAGTGGTCGCGCAGGGAATTTGATCAAATCTAGTATCTTGATTGCAAAGAAACGCTTGAAACTCCCCCAAAAAAAGAGCGAAATGTGATAAATACATTTTAGTTCACATTAAGACTGTCTTATTGGAGAATACTCTGTCACAAGGTCATTGGTAACAAATAAACAGTTTTCCCAGAATTAACGATTTCGTGGACATCAGATGACTCCGCGCATCGCACGACATATCCCTTGTAAAATGTGTATTCAATAAAACACATGGATATTAGTTCTAAATAGAATTGCGTAAAAAGTTTTCAGTTATGCATTATATGTTGGCCAAATAATCCTTCAAAGTACGCAATATGCTTATCAATGTTCATATAACTCATTCACATGGAAAAAAAGCAACAGAAAAATATTATTTACAGCTTTTCTAAAAGAAAATCAGATGGAGTGAAACATACCAGTAAGTTTGGAGGTGAAATATATGATAGTCAAAAGTAGTATTTTAGGGGGTTAAAAGAAACGTAATAAAAAATCCTTTCATTGTGTGATTACAGTAAAACAAACAAAATGACTTTTTTTATTTGGTTATAGGATTAAAGATAGCTAATGAACGTTTTAAGTGGAATGTTTTATTTTTGACGATCACCAGATGATATATATATATATATATATAATATATATATATATATATATATATATATATATATATATATAAATTATATCAGTGTAAATGTGCATTCTTTATTAAGCCAGAGAGCATTTTGTTTTTTCTTTATTCCAAAAAAATATTTTTTTAAACCTTTTATTATCTATATGCTCGCTCCCCCCTCGCAGGTATACAGCGCCCCCCATAATTTGAGAAACATTGATTTATAGTGAGGGAGCCAGTACCGGTTTAAGCTCATTTCGGGTCCTGGGCGCAGAAGATCTACAGTTCCCCTTAGCACTATCGGATCCAAGGTGGGGCCCTCAATTCCGGTTTAATCTTGCTTATCTGGGACCTTCGGTACAGCTGGCGTACACTTCAAGAGCTTAATCGATAAACTTGCACTGAATCACAATTCCAATGCTATATTTTCAAAAAGAGGATTGTGACAAACTTTTTGATTGCTAATAAAACTATGCTTATAGTACGCGAGATTTAATGAAGTGTTTGTAATTAATAATTTACAATATTATTTATAAATTTATAATTATTAATATTTTTATAATTATAAATAATGACTCCTAATAATTTATTAGGAGGACCCACTGGTATATTTGGAGCCTAAAATGTTTCGCCAAATAGCGCCAAATTAAGAAACACAAGTTTTTCAAAATGGCGTCAAAGACGAAAAACTCTTGGAAACCGTATGTGTCGGGGGAGCGACATGGGCAAAGAGCAACGGTTGGTTTCTGAAAGTGTGTGTGGGGGGGAAGGTACGAAAAGTTCAAAAATCATGAAATGAACGGAGTTTCTGGAATTTCGTCAGGGACGCCTGAAAACCGTTGGTAGTAAATGTTTTACATTAAAAAAGGACGAAATGTGCTTTTTGCAATAAGAGCACAAAGAAACCTGTCCTAGCCTCACTTTCAAGTAATTCTTAACAAGTCATTCTTAACAAAGGGGTCAAAAAGACCGTTTGTTCGGAAAAGGCGAAATACGTTTCACCCTTTTTAGGGTTGCCATTTTTTTCGGTAATTTGAAACTCCAAACTTTTGGGGTGAAAGGAAGGGTTACCATATTGAAACCTTTATCACTCAAAATTTGGCGACAAAAAATTTGGCCACCAAAAGTGGGTCCTCCTAGGACTCAACCAACAGTAAAATATAAAAAGCAACATTGATCTAATTGGCCTTAAATTTCTTTATTTTTCGATTATCCTTCACTGTTAAAACTTTTTCATTGCACTTTTTTTAATAATTATTTAAGCATATACTCCCAAATGTAGTGAATATTTTTTTAAAAAATATAAAAATGCAGGTGCGTTACACTTAACACAAGATGAATGAAACGAATGCGAGACATTCTACAACTCATATAATTCCAAATATGCTTCTTTTGTGTTTGGAAACAGATAATTGGCAATTAACGTTTAAGAAATCTTGATTAGAAAGTTTTCGATATTAACAAATTAAAAATGAGATGTTGCGTTGAAATGACTTTCATAGCAATGTTTGTGGTCATTTTTAAATCTCGTCTATCCAGAAGTCTCAAATGTTTTGTCCTGCTTTTTCTGAATTAAAATTGATCTCTTTATTTGAAAGAAATATACATTTGCAATCGGAGCAATCGAATTTTATATTATGCACGCATAACCCATAATGTACATTAAAATTTTATACTCTTTTATTAAGATATCCTCTAATTTATTTGAAATGTTTATTATTTCGTTGAAATCCTTAATATCTATTTAACATTAAATATATCTCCTGAATAATTTGAAGTTAAATTTTTCAGTGAAATAGTACCATATTTATAAGTGAATGCAAAGATAGCACGCTCTTAACGCGCAATTATTTTTCAGCTTGCAAAATTTTTCCTGTATTACAAATTTCAATATACTTTTCTTAAGATTAAATAGCCATAACTCATGATGAACAGAATTAATAAAGCAGATTTCTTCAAAAACATTAACCGTATTAAGAGTATATTTAGCAATTCACTGAAATATGTTAATCAATATGTTATTTCATTCAATTAGGATGGAAAGCCGGGAACATGTAAGGATAGGTATTTAAATTGATGAACAGTTGGGTACATAACAATAACGAGGCATTGCTATAAAATGTGAGGAGTTTTAGGTTATGTTATTAATAAAACTTTTAATATTTTTAAGAAAAGGATTTGATGGATTAAAAAATATATAAATTTTTAAACACCAATTTCTCATATAGAATAACACATCTTAATTTACAAATAACTAGTGATGTTGGCATATATAAATGCATCAGTTTATTATACTCATTTATCTTGAAAACCAAAAATAAATTCAATAATGATTCAAGAATAAAGTTATGCAATAATATAAATATCCTACCTTTCTTTATATCCAAGGTATCGCTAATGCTGTGTTCATTACACTTCATATATAAAATCACGTGGTACTGTAAAGCACTATATCACAAGCTTTAATGGAAGACTGTTGAAGCAATGGTCAAACGTGGGGAAAATCGTCCCTCCTTTGATTATTTGGCTTATTTTGGGGGGTTATTTGTCGCATTCTAGCGAATCAAGTTAGACTTGCTTTTACTGAGTGTATAACTTCAAATTCCCTTTTTCGAAATCTTTTCGTTCCTTTTCTTTGTCAGACAGGTTTGTTTCCCTCCGACATTGCACGAACATTTTTAAATGCATGACATATTGTCATGGAAATTCCCCTTCCCCTCTCGCTATCAGAGCTCTCGACAGTGGGTAAACAGTGGGACTTTAATATTCACTCCCTCACTTTGCAACTTTTTAGGCCCCGAAAACGAATATATACAAGTAAAAAAATAGATGTAGGTCGATAAAAGTAGAAATTTCTATAATAACAAAATTTCTCAAGTATATTAAATGTTGAATTAGAAAATTGTGAACCTTTTTCGAAATGTCTGATGCACGGGAAAAAAGTTTCATGCAATTGTTGGTTTTTAAAAATCATTTTAATATAAACGCATTGATAATGATTCATTTTAGAAAAAAATCATAAACTATGTAAAGTATCGTTTTTTTTTTTTAAAAAAAAGAAGTGTATTGTGGGGAAATAAATTATCTTTCCAATATCAAAATTGCTGGCGAAGTTATTAAATGCACGAATAAAATTTTGAGTATTTTTTTTTAAAACTCATAAAAATTAAGCGATGATGTGTTGGTTTCAACCTAGGTACAAACGGTAGCAATCAAGCGCTCTGCCAAACGCGCTACGAAATTGTCGGGAAAAAAGGTGTGAAAAGACTTTAAAAATAAAAGGAAGATATATTCAATTTCCCCAAATCTAGTTATTTTCAATATTTATAGGCATCTTCTTTTCTAGTGTAACCTTTCATCAAATGTGTCATGCACAGGGGAAAAGAGTTCTTTGGCACCAAACAGGTTTTCGCCGCCAAACCCTTGGATATTGTAAAATTGTGTAATTTGTGTTTTAATTTTTTTAGGGCTTCATTTTTAAGTTAATGCCATCAAAATGTATACATGTAAAAATGAAAAAAAATATAACATTGTTAGTGCGTGTGTGTGATTAACTCTCGCAAAGGGGGTAAAAAACGAAAAACAATTTTAAGAAAAAAACGTGAATTTTAAGCAAATTTTCGTATCTTTGCACAGATTACGGGTAATATTGTTATACACACGGAAATAAAGTTTCAAGAGATTATTTTTTATAAACCAAGGAGTTATTAGGTACTTAATTAACGTTTCGAGTATTTTTTAAAAAATCGAAAAAAAAAAAAGGTTTTTGACGTTTTATGTTTTAAATGACTTATTCTTTCTCTCTCTCTCTTTCTAAAAAAGAAAAACACGAACTTTTTTTTTGTGTAGAATTTCATTTCATTAACACGAAAGAAAATTCAAACGAAACGATTTAGAAATCATTTTCACAAAAACGCATCAATTATGCCACATTTTTAGAAAAAATCGTAAAAATAGATAATATCTGTATTTTGAAAATAAATTATACCATACCGTTGCGATATAAATGTTCTTTCCGATTCTGTAATTATTTTTTGTCTGTCTCATAGAAAAAATTAGATCGTGTCTTAAAAACGTAGGGGACAAAAAAAAATGTTCACCTCCCGGTTCTTCACTCTGTGCGGTGAAAGAAACAAAACGCAGGAGTAAAACAAAGGTTTTTAATTAACATCTTTTTAACTAATTGCAATATTGGAATATAAATGGTGAAAACGGATTCCTTGGATAATTCCCGAGCTTTTGGTACCTTCGGCAAGTTTCTGCATCGTGCAGTTCGTGAGAAAAAAGATGTACAAACGTTTGTTTACCTATGAATTTTAATAGTGTATAAGATTATGTTCAGCGGTGTTTTGGAGTATGATATGAAGATAGTGGACTTGCAATCCTTCCCACTCCTTTAAAATTCTTGTGTGCCACTGCGCATAAAAATACAAGAACACAATTCTACGGAATTTAAATGTTATAATGGGTTAAATTCACACCCTTCTTCTCTAGGGATATAGTTCGAAGAAATTTGAGAACATCTTTCTGTAAAGGAAACATCATTTCTATATATAAATAAAAACAAATGTTTAAAGTTAGTGAAATGAGTTCGAAAGAGGAAAAAAAACTAGAATACAGCAGTTGGACGTGATTTTGCTAATTATAAAGTAGAGTTAGTGCATCAAGAAAGATATTATTGAGAACTTCGTGTTGCGAGTTCAAGAAATCAAGATTAGTGAGCGAGATAAATATTATCATCGCATGCAAAGCTACTCGAGGTTTGTTGGTTACAGATGCCGCAATTTTTTCCACGGTCAAGTGACGAGGATTACACCTGAGCTGGCGCAATTTCTCACAATTTCCACACCACACCAACGAGCGAACGTCCAAGTCTCGACACATTTAAAAAACTTCGTATCCCTCTATACGACGCACACTGTGGCTCGAGACCCTCATAAGTGCCATCAAATAAATTAACGCTGTAAGACTTTCTAAAGAGGATCGAATGTTTCTTAGACATGTATACTTTTAGAGAAAAAAATTGTGAAGAACATTTTTTAGTTATTAAACAAGTAATATATAAAAAATTAAGTCAAATCCTGCTTAGTTCAACAAATAAAAATTTTATTTTAGCTATTTTTTATTAAATAGTTACAATTAATATAAATTTGTATAAACATATTACAGAATCACAACATTATAAGTGGTAATTATTTTTACTCATTATCATTAAAGCATCGTTTTGTCATCCAAAAAATCGTGTATAAAAAATTTCAGTTAAACTGTATGCTTTAAAACGTTAGAAAAACCTTTTCAAGTTTCAACACAAATCGCCAAAAAAGATGCCAACGTCGCTGTATTTGTAATTCATTAAATAATTAGTTTACATCAAAACTAATTTTCATTAATAATAATTAAATTATTGTGTTGTCGTCCATAATAGTCATTTAAATAAAATATCGTCTCAATTGAGCGGTTTAATATGTATTTTATTAACGATTGAAAATTCCACCAAGATAAATAAATACATTAATTAATTAATATATAGAGCGTGAGCTAATAGTAATAGTTGAAAAATAATAGTTGAATAATAATAGTTCAAAAACCACATTAAAGCAACTTTTTTTACAAAAAAAAAGATAGTATTTGTTACTATACAGTGTGATAAACATTAAATATATATTGGCAATGTGATACAGTTTACATTATATATAAATAAACGTGAATTGAATCGTGATGAATAACAATATTTAGGAAGAATAATATAAGGAAGTTTGGTGAAATTTAAAAAAATGCCAAATACATATTTATCGATAAAAGTCTAAATAAATAATAAGTACTCTGAGTCTACTTCCTTGTAAATAATATATTATAATACTTAGTTACACATTGGAGATAAAACTTAAGTCATATTAATTTCCATCACATTATCATCGACATCAACTGTTGCATTATCATTTCACTTATTTAGGGTTGAAGCTTTCAAGATGTGATGTCTCATGCTTTATTCTTCTTTTTAAAATTGTCTTCTATTCTACATGATTTCAAACATACATAAACTATCAATTGTTTTTTTGAAATCCGTGATATAACTACTCGTTCATTTTTCCAGTTTTTATTTTTTTATCAAATACTCATATTGTTGCTCGAAACTCTATCCTCCCCAAAACTTTTCATTACATTTAAAAGTTTTTATCCTATAATAAATAACGCATTAGAAGATATAAGCCTACATAAAAAATTTTAGATAATAATGACAATTTCGGATAAAATTATTATCTGTGTAAGGTATTAAAAAATTGATCTAAAGGGTGTTTTTGTAGAGGTATAGAACTTTAAATTTCAATAAAACAATGGTGTATTATTCGATTGGCATGAATTTTTTAATTCGAAAGATAATCTTGTGGCATTACATTTTAAATATGATTTCTGGCATAGGACTGCCACGGCTGGCTCGGATGTAGTCCAATCTGGACGTCCAATTTTAGATGACTTTTTCCAACATTTGTGGCCGTATATCGGCAATAACGCTGCGAATGTTGTCTTCCAAATGGACAAGCGTTTGTGGCGTATCCGCATAGACCAATGACTTTACATAGCCCCACAGAAAAATGTCTAGCGGTTTTAAATCACAAGATCTTTGAGGCCAATTCACAGGTCCAAAACGTGAAATTAGGCGGTCACCAAACGTGTCTTTCAATAAATCGATTGTGGCACGAGCTGTTTGACATGCTGCGCCATCTTCTTGGAACCACAGCTCCTGGACATTATGATTGTTCAATTCAGGAATGAAAAATTTAGTAATCATGGCTCTATACCGATCACCATTGACTGTAACGTTGTGGCCTTCATCGTTTTTGAAGAAGTACGGACCAATGATTCCACCAGCCAATAAAGCGCACCAAACAGTCAGTTTTTCTGGATGTAACGGTGTTTCGACAACACTTGTGGCTTAGCTTCACTCCAAATGCAACAGTTTTGTTTATTGGCGTAGCCATTCAACCAGAAGTTTGCTTCATCGCTAAACAAAATTCGCTTATGGAAATCGGGAAGAACGGCAATCTCGTTTTGGGCGCATTCGACGAATGTACGCCTTGCTTGATCATATTTAAAATGTAATGCCACGAGATTATCTTTCGAATAAAAAAAATAATGTCAATCGAATAATACATCGTTGTTTTATTGCAATTTAAAGTTCTATACCTCTAAAAAATACCCTTTATATCGTAAAGTAGCCAAAAAATACAGAAAAAAGAAATTTTTTCTAAGAGCTTATACAATAAATTTTCATTTCAAGAAACAACCATATTTTGATAATGTTTAGAACTAAACAAGATATTTTTGTTCTTAAATTTTCCTGATATTTAATTACACACCTAAATTTCTCTTAACCACCTGAATTTATTTATATAATGAAGGAAAAAAATACCTAAAACATAGTTACATACCTGAAGATGAAGGTTCCATAACTATACAAGACCAGAAAATATTTTATGTAAGCACGAAATTACTTAAAACCTCGGCCGGTAAATAAGTAATACTAAATAGCCCAGTCTGCGTGACGGGAGTATACTTCACTGTAGTAAAAAGGTTTTAAATGGGCATTTGCAAATATATGCTTTGAAATATCACTTTAGTTAGTTTCCAAAGTATTAGAAATGAGGACATCCCGAAGTCTTTTCATATTTTTTTTACAATTTTTAGCAACCTTTGAGCGTGTTTTCCCTATTGTGTGACGTGTCTTCAACGGCACTAAGGTGGAACTCATGATACGTCAGCCACGATGCAAGGACGCCCACCTCGGGTGCCCTTCTCCTATAGTATCAGCGTGAGCTAGAGGTGTAAGAATAATTGAAGAACTAGCAGTTGCCATGATCTTAAAATGACTTTATTAAGATCTTAACTTAAACTTTCAACAGAATAGAAAATATGATATGTGAGAGAATATCTACGGTGACTAAACAAACATTATATAATACCGAAATAACGTACCTCGGACCACTATCAATAAATAAATCGTTTAAGCTTAGTTCCAATGTTATCACAGATCCAAATATTTAAATAAACACTCTTACCTTAATGTCGAATGGAGTTAGTTGAAGTTGCGTTTCACTGACGTGTAATGATATGCACCTTGACCTAAGGGCTCTTTGTCACGGATGACTTCTGTTGGTTATCACTTAACCTCTCAAAACCTCTTCACACTTGAAATACGGACTATAATAACATTCCCCAAATGCCACCTAGCTTACTCTGAGCTTCTGTTACTTAAAAGCTTCTAATTTGCATCTTTCCTTCACATTTTACTTCTTGGGTTGGTGGGAAAAGAGTTGTCATTCATTCTGGCCCCAAAAAAAACCAAAAAGGACATGTTAATGAAAATATGCGTGAGCCCGTCACAACGAGACTGGTCAGTGACCTTGACCACTGAACTACTGCGACTGTAGGAAATAAGCCGAGAGAATATCTGCTTTTAATTAAAAATATTTAAATTTGGCAAAAACCAGCTCCTTCCCCATAACTTAATTGAAACTCAATAATAATTTATAAAGGGTTACGAAATAAAAAATTATTTTAATGAGATAATGCTTCATTCTGTCAACTCCAACTGGGGTACGCTACAAATCATATACTATGTTTTGGTTGTAATTGAAAATAAAAACAGTTTTTTTTTTCGAAATATCTATTGACAAAAAAGATTTTAAAAGTCGTGAGGATTGTTATTAAATACAGAGATAATTCTTGATATGCGACAATTTCAAAATAAATTTTGCACGAAATAATATAAAACTGTATTAAGTATTGCAATAAAAATAGAAAATTAATTTTGCTTGCTTTTCTAACGGCCGTGTAGCTGCGAGGTCAAGGTACCGGATCGTTGCTGGCCTTGTCACGAGTTCACGCCCAATATCACTAAAAACCCGCCGTGTAGGGTCGCGATGCACGTTAAATCTGTCAAGAGCTCAAATGTCCTCTCGTTGGTGTGATATTGTGGTAGTTAGGGGACAGGGCTACCAGCTCAGGTGCCGTCCATATCACTTTGACCATGGTTCAAAATTACGTGGTCCGTCGCCGAGGTAGCTAAACAGTGCGACGTTAGAATTCACAAAGTCACTCACCTTCTAACTGCCATATACACGGCTGATTGAATGGGCAATGCCACACTAAGTTAAGCAACCGAGGTTTAGAGAAAGGAAATCACCAGCTAAAACTTCATTTCGCCACCTTTTTATTTTTTTACTTCAACTATTCAAATTCTTGTGTTTTTCGTCATAGGTCAAAATAGAACGCACCACGCCTCTTATTGCGCGAGCGCAGTTAAATCTTCAGCTAATGTCTGAGTGATTTTGTTCAAAACGTCACCCAGTTTCGTGATTGAAAATCTATCTTAAATTTTGTGAAAATCGATCTTGAATCAATTATTTTACTAATGCTATTTTAGAGAGATAAATCGACAGTAAATATTAATAAATACTTACAAATTTATTTTCTGCTGGAGTGTAGCGATCACCTTACATTAAAAATTATTAATTTTTTGCATTTAAGAGATTTTATTTGTGTAAAAATCTCAAACAAAAGTTTAGTTCAAAAAAATAATTAAAAAAAAATTGTCAAATTTACATTTTGTCTTTCAAACAGTTTGGGAGTACACTACCTTCTTCAAACAGCTGATTCAATTAAGATATCCCGATTGTGATTTTTAAAAGGATAAAAATGGATAATTTTCATGATATTTAGTGTCACTCAAATTAAAATACATGCATAAAATTGTTTTAAGGACAATTTGACAAAAAAAAATTATTTAAATATAATATTTTAGCAAAAATTTAACTTAGAATAATCTTTTTTCTAAATGTTCTCCTTTTGTAAAAATGGTTCGATTATAATAATATTTTTCCTGTATGTATCACAGACCTATCTACAGAGGCTCAACTAGAATTTTTGAAAAATTCACATTATTTTCAGAGTTATCACCAATCGAAATATTTATTGGTGGTTTTTTTCTTAAAATTGCACCCCTCTGTTGTCGTAAAATATGAATAAACCCACTTCTAATTTATATATTTCTAAAATACTAGTTGTGTCTCTGAACAGAGGTCTGAGCTATATACAGGCACAATATTATTCTAATAGATGCATTTTTCACAAAAGGAGAACATTTGGAAAAAAGATAATTCTATGTTAATTTTTTGGCAAAATAATTGTAATAATTATAGTAATAATAATAAAGTTTAAATAAAATATTTTTGTCAAAAAATTTCGATAAAACATACTTATGCATATGTTCTAATTTAAGTGACACTAAATATCATGAAAACTATTCATTTATAGACTTTTAAAAATCAAGTTCTGAAAATAGTAAGATACCTTAAATACACTCATGTCAATAACTTAAGGCTAATGAAGTTGAGGCAAAGAAAGAGACAGAATCAAAACAAATTTGACTTATTTATAAAGTATATTTATTAAGCAAAAGGTTAAGAGCTAAAACGATGCTATATGTTTGACATAATTAATAAAAATTGCGATCTTTCTGCCCTGGAGCAAATTTCAAAAAAGAACCTATTTACAAAAAACAGTATAACATGGTTAGTATGAGGGTTAATACGGATTATGTCTCCCGGACGATGCAGTACAGACGATGCAGACGCCTAGGCATGCTGAGTATCAAATTATCAATCTAATCTTGGGGAATATTACACCACTCATCAAGCAATGTCCTCCGACGCTCCGGTAGACAGGAGGGACTGGTTGATGGGTTGCAATTCGTCGGCCAAGCATATTGCACACATGCTCTATTGATTCAAGTCCGGTGAGTGTGCGGGCCAATCCATACGGGTGATATCTTTCGATTAAAGGCATTCATCTACAATGTTTGCACGGTGAGGACGGGCGTTGTCATCCATAAACAGAAATTCAGCACCCATGACGCCCCGAAACAAACGTACATGTTGTTCCAGAATGACATCCCGATAGATGTGGTCTGTCATCGTTACACTCTGAACATGCAAGTCAGTTCTGGAACCAAGAATAATTTATCCCCAATTGAGCCATCCGGCATCACCGTAACGGTTACCTTCAGTGGTGGTAACGGGTACCTGGTGGTGGTACTCTTGGTGGTAACGGGTACCTGGCGCTCTTCATATAAAAGTTCGGCGAGAATCAAACTGCAAACTAAACCTGGACTCGACGGAAAACATCACACAAGACCACTGCTGTGGTGTCCACAATGCATGCTAAGAGTAATCGCCGGCGGAAGTGAGTTGCGATAAGTTGAACACATCTGACAGGCCTACGAACATATAGACCAAGGTGCCGTAAGCGTCTCTACACGGTCTGCCTTGAAACCGTCGTACCGGTAGTTGAAGAAAGCTAACGAGAAAGGTCTGATGCTGTGCTCCGTCTGTTTCTTTTGGCAGTAACTTCCAAATATACTGGTCCTTAATTGGCGTTGTAACTCGGAGGCGACCTGTGGTGTAACATCTACTCACATTACCATCATCTTTGAATCGTTGCCAAAGCCTTCAGATGGCACTCTGGGCGATTCCAAGTTCCTCGGATACTTCCCGCTGGGTACGTCCACATTCCAGTCGTCCAATAATTCTACTACGTAAAAAAATCCTCCAAATGCTTTCTTTGTGCCATATTTAGGCGGTTATTTCACTGAAAGGCTTTTAAAGCGTTTGTGAAGAATTTTACTTCTTTGCCACCATATCTTATATACCCCTCTCTTACACTCTCGTCATTGTGACGTACTATCCACGCCATCTGGTGTTTTCCTGTAATTTGTATATTCTTCTTCAATATGTGTGTGATAATTCTACAGGTGAAATTTTTATTTTAGAGTTCCATTTCTTTGTGATTCTGAACTATCCTTAATTTATTAACATGAGTGCAGTTTATAATAAATACTAGTATACGAAGAAATTTTAAAATAAATTAAATAAATAACAGTTTAAAGTATAAACAGTTACGTTATACACATAAATTAAGATATCAGAACTTTACCAAAATAGTCTTCCGATTGTATTGAAGAATATTCTTATTAGATTTGAAGGATGGAACTTTCCGTTCCGAACGAATGCGAGTACTTTACCGATCACACTAAAACGATCGTCTTCGCGTGATGTTGGTATTAGTTCTAATAGATATCACACCACCACACATTCATTACTTGATTTAAAAAGTACTTTTGTTGCAACTTATTAGTAGATAACCGGAAATTTGATTTATTTTTTTCAAAAAAAGGAAAAAACCAAATATTAATATTTATTATGTTAAATTTATTCCATTTATAAATGATTCCACACTAAACACCATTACGTAAATAAGATATTTCGAGCACCAGTGAAAAATCGCTTATGTTCACAGACCCCCTTTTAATAATCATTTATTTTAACAATAAAACAATTGCTTGCATATATTTTTTCAGTGACTTTCGAACGCTTTCAGAGTATCGATCATTTCTTTCTTAAGTCAATCTCCCATTAATATATTAAATATTCCGCCATAATTACAACCATCTTAGGATATATATGTATCGCAATACCCTCTTTTAACTGTTAGTCTCATAGTCTTAAATACAAAAAGTTTATTTTGTAGTATAATAATGCATACTTTTTGAAATAAATACACATTTCTCATGTTTCTTTTAAGAAATGTACTGCTATAAATAATAAAACATCCAAAAATACACTTTATTTTATAAAATGTGTTATTTAAAGATGATTTTGACTCATTTCTTCACTGTCTTTTATCACAAATCTACCAATACCAGTGAAATTGACCGTTTTTTTTCAAAATTTTGCAAGATATGTACATATTTAAACACTATAATACCACTATTAAAATTCATGACTTTTCTTTAAATATGCACTTAATACACTTAAGTGTCACTGAATTAGGGGCAGCAAGAGCTATGCAAATTGTGTAGCGCTGCGCATATTTTATGCGCAAAAAAGGATGCTGTGGTAACTGCATCTATAGCACGTAATGTGTTTGTTCTGAATTAGTTATTGGAATTGCCAGTATGGGTAATCTTCCGGATTTAGACACTTTCGAAGGTGAACAATATGTACGCGTGTGACGCATGGGCCATTCAAATCCCGAAATCGTCCGACACTAGGATTTTCAACGTCGATTATGTCAAGAGTATACCAAGAATACATGGATGGTTGACAAAAAACTAGCAATCAGGCAAACTGCAAAGGATAATTAGTTATGACAGTGCGTGGAGATAGACGACTCAGGCGTATTCTATGCAGTCAGTGAATTCAAATATTAGCTCAAATTACAACCAGGTGAAAGATGGTGCCAGTCGTTCAGTCAGTAATCGGATTGTGAAACACTTGCTTCACCTTATGAGTTTCAAGAGCCGTCGACCTACGAGAGTATTATTGCTCAATGCTCGAAATTGGGCTACACGTTTTACCAAGTCAAGAAAACACAGACACTGGAAATAAGTAGCATGGATTGATGAGTCTCGATTCCGATTACTTAATGCCGACGGGAGGAAAAGAATATGGCGTCAGCTCATGAACCATGGATCTTGCATGCCATGTTAGAACTGTACAAGGGCATGGTGGCTCAGTCATGGTCTGGGGTTTTTTTTCGTGGCACTGTTTGGGTTCTTTGGTGCGTATACGCAGCTCCTTCAATGCAGTTGCAGGGACATAGATTTTCTGGGTGATCACCTCCAGCCGCTTATGTTGTTGTGTTATCCACGCGGTAATAGAGTTTTCCAGCATGACACCTGTACCTCTCATAACTCCAGGATAGCTATTGGATGAGGTTTCCTCTGACTTTTCTGTCATAAAAAGGGCACAAAGTCCAAAATGAAATCCTATTGAGCATCTTCGGGATGTTTTGGAACCAGGCCATCACACAGCACCGATGAACCTTACTGAATTAGCCAATATTTGGCAAGTCATTCCCGTGAATGTTTCCAGAAACTTATGAAATGTATGCCTCCTCGTGCGGCGGCCATTATCAAGGTCAGAGAAGGCCCAACTTTTTACTAGGTAGATATCCCTAATTCAAAGGCGCTTCAGTGTATAATATTCAGTCTTTACTTCCTGTTTTGCTCTCTCTTTTCTAAGAAATTGTGTGCCTGCCTACCGATGTTGGTTAATTTAACTGGTAGAGAAAATATTTTATGTTCTATTTTAAATATACTAAATCTTTATAAAATAACGGTTATCTCAGAGTCGTATACAATTGAAAAGAATAAATAATAACAATACTAAGAAGAGCAATCTCAAGAAGAGCACTTCTAAAGCATTTTTTATGCAATTTTGATTTTATTGCGTATTTATGGGAGATAAATTAAGTATCAAAGCCTATACGCAAATGTTTCCTTCTTTGCATAGTGGAATATTCTTTGATGGCTATTTGCCCTGAAAATATCAAAGTGTTTTAAAATTTTACAGAACTTAGAAAAGATAACGGAGATACAAAAGAAGAATTTTTTCAGTATGTAATTAACAAAAAAATATTGGAATTGAAAGAACATGGAAATAAAGAGCTCCTCACGACAAGTGAATTAGAGTTAGAGAGTGAGCTAGTGAAGAAAAGAAATAGTATTATTTTCATCCGAAAGTGAGACAAGTATAGAGGATCAACACATTCAAGCAGCAACTGATGAAACAGTTTGAGAAGAAGTAGAGGGTAGTCCCAAACCTATCAGGACACCTGTGCATAATATTTTTAGGGTTATGCCAAATGACACACAATGTAAGGACAGATGAGGGCGTTATTTTCTCTTACCATTGAGAGATGTGCAAAGGGATCATATTATAAAATGTACAGAAGAAGCATTTGGGAACTAATTGAATTTAAATGCTACTAAACTTAATGCATTTATTGCTTTGCTATATGCATGCGGCGATTATGAGGAAAAACTTTCAGATGTCTTGTATTTCGGGAATAAAAACTGGGGAAACCACTTTTTTTCAAAAACAATTAGTAGAGACGACTTTACCGAAATTATATTAGGTATATATGTTTTGATAAAATATGAGCAAATACTATTAACTACGTTAAATAATAAATTTGATAACTTTTTAATTAATAGACATTTGTCCAAGCGTATAAAAGGTATAAAGCGTTTAAAGAAATAGGTGTATAAAAAATAGGTATAAAAGACCTGCCTTAGTTTTAAATTAATTATATAGTACACGAGTTTGTCTGAGTGCGCAATTTTCATTCGAAATGTCACTATAACCGTAGGAACTAAAGGGAATTGAAATAATTTCGTGAACAAAATGTGTTGCGCCCTTCAATACAATCTACTATTCTCTCAAGTGTGGTCATTTTAAATCTATTTAAATATTATTAGTGGCAAAAATAGTTTCCTATGTTCTACTCTTTCTTCATTCTAGTGTTCGTAAATCTGCGTGTAATTTAAAATTTATTTAATCTCACAGAGAATTTTTCCTGAGAAGGATCATTCAGTTGGTTAATCATTTAAATGTTTAGAAAAAAAAGCATTATTGTGTTTTAAGTTATAACAAGTAATCTGAACAAACCTGGAAAATTATTTTAAAAAATGTTCTGTTCGGTAAGATTTCATGTTAGAAAAAAAGATTAATATAATATAATATATATAATATATATATATATATATATATATATATATATATATATATATATGTATATATATATGACATGTTTCAAGTCAGCACTAAGCTTTTTTTGTTAAAATTGGTTTGATTCAGCTAGTCATCAGTAGATGTTACTCTCAGAGAAAAATGACGCCAAATGAAAATCTAACTGGCTCTACCACTTATGTCTAGGTGTGAAGTACCATTCTTAGTTTTGGTCTATACTTGAAAGTTATTGCTGACATATATAGGGCTTTAAAATATATTGATCTGTAAATAGGAGTGTTTTGCGGTTGGATCATCTGTTGAAAGAAGCAACTGGGTTTTTAGTTTAAGATGTAATGGAAAATAAAACTTAAATGTTGTATAGGGAATTTAATTTTAAATATAATTTAACTATCCGAATTTAATTTTAAATATATATATATATATATATATATATTTGAAATGAATTACACTTGCTATAAGATCTATCACTTTACGAAACTTTACGAAATAAACAAAAATGGAGTTAGATAATTCTGTAGTTTGGCTTCCTAAATTCATGTTTCGTTTTTTCTTAGTAAAATAATAAATAAACCAAACACTATAAGAGAGAAATAAACTTAATATTAATTTCTTTCCTTAAGCTGAGCATCATTCTTTAAAAATGCCTGACTAAGCAAATCTTTATATATGAATATGTAAAATATGGAACGATAAGTTTTGAGTGACTATTTCAGAGCAATTTTCCATAAAATCTAAAAATAAATATATTCAATAGTTGAAAAGTAATTCACAAAAATTTTCTATATTTTGGAAAAAACAAACTACAATTCACAAGATGGATCAAACCATAAGAAATATATTTCATTTTTTTAATAATGTAGTACCTTATTATAATAACAATTACACAGAGTTTTTAAATTTAATCTTCCCAGAATCTATTTATTGTTTAAAAATATTTAAATAAAAAGTATTTCATAACATTTATTCGAATACATGGGCTTTTTTGCCTTATGTATTAGGAATCATTGCATATGAGCTATAAGTACAGGATGAACTCTTTTAATTTAATATTTCTGTAAATTTTTAAAAAAAACATAAATAAATGATTTTTTCTTTTTCATGTTGTTTTTATTGGTTCGCTTTGTTTCGGCTATTAATTAAATATAAAAGTACTTTTAAAATTTAAATAATAGTGATGATAAAGATTTGAAAATGCTAACAAATTTGCATTAACAGTAAGTAATCCTTTTTTTTTTAGAGAATTTGCTCTTGATTGATGTTAAACATGATATTAATATAATTTAATAAAATTTTGTTTTTAAAATCAATTACATACGAAATTGTCAACGTCTACCTCGAAAACTCTTATTTTTAAAAAAATATATACATGTCATATGATGTAAACATCGAATCCTCTGATATAAAAATACTTGTTACTGTACTTTTTCCTTTGTTTTAGGTTTGTTCGGTTTGCAATTCTTCATCTTTGCGAGTTTCTAGAAATATTATGGCATAATGTATATGGCAAAATAGCAAGTGTATGTAATCGGATAAATTTATTTTATATTCATGATTTGTAGTATATTTTCTTTTTCTTTTGTTTTTTTTTTTTACTTTTTATCTAAATTTTATTTTTAAACCGAGTAAAATTTATATACATTAACATGTAACAATTTCATCCTATTTTTATGTGTATTACGTTTTGAAATATAAAAAAACGCTGGTAATATTTCTGAGAAAAAGTTTCTAAAACATATAGTGTAAGGCTATAATAATGGTTAACAATTCTTTACCAAAGCAGTGCCACACACAGAAATGCTTATTTCTTAAATTTAAAAGTTAAAGTTGAATTTGAATTTTTATTGGTTGTTTGAAGTAATTGTTTACTGCAACGATAGACTTTATTAATAACACCCTCTTCTATGTAAACATTTTGAATTTATCTGAATTATTCTTTTTTACTTAACATTAAATTGAAAAAAAAATTGAAAATGCTTGCGAGGTTTTCTTAATAAACCACATTAAGACTTATGAAGGCTCATGAGAAGTAGTTACTGCAGATTTTTTTGCAACAATAATTGACTGAGAACACGAAATATTTCTTCACAAAGTAGCAAATTGATTATTTCTGGTCAGAATACCAAAGTATCTGTTATCGATTCTTTGCTTTCAGAGACATAAGTTATCCAAACACGACCTGAGATGCCATCAAAGGAAAGTGTGGAGAAAGTTTTTACAGATTGTATTCGGAAATAGCTACTTTGAATAAATTTCCACACATTACTCTTTTAGACTTTGAAAAAGAAATGTGGGAGTCTTTTCTGAAGTTCGCGTCAAATGCATTTCACAGAGCTGCAAATCGAAAAAAAATATTTTTTTTTTTGGGGGGGGAGGGGCTGCAAATTAAAATTGCTCCTTTCACAAATGTTATTTTTATTGAAATATATATACGTTATCGTTAAAGTGTATCATTTAGTTATTTCATAGAATAACAAGGTATTTCGGGAAATAACACAAAATTCTGTTAAAATATATAAAACGTAAAGTTATTTTATGAATTAATTTATCATAAATAGCTAAAATCTCTCGAAAAATATATTTTAACCTTATTGCAAACTATTAATTGATAAATAATAAGGAAATACAGAGGTAGTTTATTATTGATAGCATTAGTTAAACAGAGAAATGGGAAAAAAGAATCCCTTGCATCTCTGCTAGTGACACAGTTAAATTTTCACCTGCTTGAAGCTCATGATTGATTGATGGATTGAAAATTAACGTCGCACTGTTCATGTACACGACGGCTTTTGGCGACGGACCACGTAATTTTGAACCATGATCAAATGACGTGGACGACACCTGATCTAGCACACCCTCTACTAACTACCACACCACGGGAGGACGTTAAAGTTTTCGACAGATTTAACGTGCATCGCTGCACTACACGGCGGGCCTTTAGTGGTACTGGGCTCGAACCCGTGACAAAGCAAGCCACAATCCGATACCTATACCACTCGGTTACCGCGGCCACAGGAAGCTCAAGGATATCAAATTGTTGAAGTAACCAACAGTCACGAGGTAACTTTTCTGCGCTGTTTTAGCATTTTTTATTTCGGTCAAAATAATTTTTCACGAGTTAAATCGGCCCTATTTTCCAATTGCCACACACTTCTTTAATAACGATTAAAATATCTCTTGCATTAAATCTTTCTTAATTAAGGTATCCGACTAATTTTGACACCTTTTTTTTGAAAAAATAGAAATATGGGGACTTTTTAGCGATTTTTAGATTTATTAAGTTTATTTTAAAAAAAAAATCCTAAAATTGAAAAAAGAAAAATTTATTAATATTAAAATTGGAAAAAAATCTGGTGAAAATGTACAAAAAAATACATAAACGGAGCCCGCTCTGTACAAATAATTTATAAATTAATTTTTAATTTTTCAATTTTGATGTGTTACTTTGTTATTCATGTTTGAAAGGACCTTCAGGATAACAGGTATTTTAATTTGTACAAAAACTAGAGTACTTTATGTTGGTGATTATATGAAATTGCTTAAAAAACAATGATTGTATTAACATAAAGGACTGCAAATTTTGAAATAAAACAGTGATTTATAAATCTGAATGTCAAAACATATTTACTGGTACAGAGAACATGCACAAAAATATTTCAGCGAATTATTTCCAAAACTTTTTGAGCAATCGCTGTCTCCGTTTGAGCTTTGCTAAAAAAACGTATTTTAATGTTTGACATCTTGTGTAAAGTTATAGCATCTGCTCTTACTAAAACACTTGTAGTTTTTGTTCTAAATATTGGAAAATAAATAAAAAAAACTTGATATTTTTATTAAGCTAATAAGATAGCCTATAAAATATAATCATAACATTTTTTTGTCAATTTTTGAAAAAAAATCATGACTTTAGGGAAGTTGGATACCTTAAAGGTAGATCTCCTATGCCTTTAGAAGCCATTGCATGGAAACTGGTTCCAAAAGTATTTGTCAATAATTAAAAATATAAAAAAATAACATACACCACCTAAATTATACGTTTAAAAGCAGGGGAATGAAAAGTACCCAATCACTCGTCCTTGCAAGGGAGCTATAAGCTGTTAGGTTATAGTTAGCTTTTAGTAGCTAAATTGCATTTCTTATGATTTAAAAATCATTTAAAATAGGATTAGTAATGTCTTAAGGAAGACAAAGTATAAATAAAAATATGAATGATGTTTTGACTATATTTGTGAAATGTTTCTACGACAGTGAAATCTCTTTTTGTTACTATTTAAGAAATAAAAGTTGATACGTTTTAATTATTTACTTGCATGCAGTACGTGTACCAGACATTTAAAAATTTTGGAGTGCTTTTTTTTCAATTAATGTAAGTTAAAAAGTATAAGAAACAAGAAATTAAAAACCTAAAATTAATTTCTCAACCCATTTTATAGTAATGGAGCATTCCAAAAGAAATAAACTCTAGTAAGTTCAAGTCTATAACAAACATAAAAGTATCATCATCTGAAATTTCTTTTTTTTACAGCATAACGCATAACCATTTATGGATTAGCACGAATATTTATGTAGCAAACGATGTATTTAATATAGAAAAGATTATGAAGGACATTACCTCATTCAGTAATGCAAGATCCATATTGTTGTAGCCCCTTTTACGATTCAAAGTCACGGAAAATTTTGATTTTTCCAGGGGTTATATCTCATTCAGATAAGTACTATTGGATTCTTATCCTTTAGCTTGTTTTGTTTGTATACTGCGAAGTCATCGCTCGTATTTAAATTAAGGTATTTGACTATGTTCTGAACCGTGATTGTGCAAAGCGCATAAATGAATAATTTTCATGATATTTAGTTTCACTTAGATTAGATTATATGCATAAAATTGTTTTAAGAACATTTTGACAAATAACATTTATTCAAGAATAATATTTTGGCAAAAAATTAACTTAGAATAATCTTTTGCGAAATGTTCTCTTTTTGTGAAAAATGCTTCTATTATAATAAAATATTGCCTATGTATAGCTCAGACCTATCTACAGAGGCTCAACTAGAATTTTTGAAATATATAACTTGGAAGTGGGTTTATTCATATTTTACGACAACACAGGGGAGCAATTTTAAGAAAAAAACGCCAGTAATTATTTCAATTGTTGGGAACTCCAAAAATAATGTGATTTTTTCAAAAATTCTAGTTGAGCCTCTGAAGAGAGGTCTGAGCTATATACAGGCAAAATATTATTATAATAGAATCATTTTTCACAAAAGGAGCACATTTGGAAAAAAGATTATTCTAAGTTAATTTTTTACCAAAATATATATAAATAAAAAATTTTTGTCAAAATGTCCTTAAAACAATTTTATGCATGTATTCTAATCTGAGTGACACTAAGTATCATGAAAGTTATCCATTTATGCGCTTTTTTAAAATCACGGTTCCGAACGTAGTCGGATACCTTAATAAAAGTAAAATTTTCATATTACTTGATTGTCCTCATTTCGAGTTTGACTCAATGGATTGCCCATGTATATTTCGTTCGAATCCAACCTATACCCATGTTGATCAGCGAGATCTCCACCTTACCCAGCAGGTACTACGAGAAAGATTGCAACATGTGGTTATGATGTAGAAATTTTTATTTACCAGCCTAGAATCGTACATCAAATTCATTTCGAAAATTCCAAGCAATAATTCAGAACAATTGTGAACTCTGCATATAAACAGGAATAAAAAAAATAATTATATGAACTATAACATTACTCCCCGTATAGGCGCATCTGACAAACTGGAAATTGTTGGTGCAGGAAACAATTTAAATAAAGTAAAATAATTCTTGATATTTCTTTGTTTCATGGCTATCTAAAAACAATATACTACACGAAAAAGGTAAACAAAAATTCAAAATAATTACATATATTGCGATTTTTGTGAGAACAAATAAAAAAACAATTTTTAAATAATATTAAATTCTTGAGGAAATTCTTAATGTTTCAACAGATTCAACGCGAGGGTTTTCAGCGACAATAACTCAGAAATGTAAGACAAAACAGTGTTGCCTGTACAATAATTTTTACGGCTTATGTTTTATTTCTGAAAGTATGATAAATCTCACTGTCCCACAAAAATCGTGGTGGGACTCGGGAACCCACAGTTGTTACTGTTATAATATACAATAATATATTGTATATCGAAAAGTCGCGGGAACTCAAAAATTGTTCCGCTTGCGCATTGCACAAAACCGTGATTTTCAAAAAAACTGTATAAAGGGATATTTACATGATATTTAATGTCGTTTTGATTAGAATAAGTGTGTAAAATTGTTTCAGAATAATATTACAATAAATTATTTTTAATACAATATTTCGACAACAAAATTAACATAGAGACTTATTTTCAAAATGTTCTCCTTTTATGAAAAATGCTTCTATAATAATAATATTTTACCTGTCTATAGCTCAGAACTCTGTACAGTGATTGAAGTAGGACATTTGAAGTATATACCAGCAAGTGGATTTAGCCATTTTTGTGGTACAGCAGGGGATTTTAAGATAAAAACGCCGATCGTTGTTTCAATTGGTAGTAACTCTGAAAATAATGTGATTTTTTAAAATATCTAATTCAGACCCTCTAACGAAGCATTTACTATATATAAAATATTATATTATTATAGAAAATTTTTTTTTTTTTTTATAAAATGAGAAAGTTTTGAAAATAGAAATATTCAAGTGAATTGTTTGCCAAAATATTGCGTTTAAATATATTTTTGCCATAATGTTCTTAAAACATTTATTCCTGTATTCTTTTTTAATCGACATTAAATATCGAAAGTTATCCATTTATGCGCTTTTTTGAAAAATCCCGGTTCCGAACGTAGTCGTATACCTTAATGTAATATTTTTTTTAAAAATAAGTATGTGTTCATTTTTAACCTACCAAGAACCTTGGCACTTAAAAATAATACCCCTTCCCCCCTACCCAAACTCTATTTTCAGACCCTTTCTCCTCTTACATTTCTTACTTTGACCTTCTAGTTAGGGAGGGATTTCCCTTTCTATATTTTTGCTCTTTGGAAATTGTGATTTCATTTATCCTCCTTCTATGGACCTGACGTGTCCTGTGCTAGCAAACGTGAGTAAAGGATATGGGAAGGATCTGACCACTCTTATTCATTTCTTCCCTTTTGTCATCAAGGACCAGCTGCCGCCCTTTCCTAAATTAGTGCTGTAGATTAATAATATCGTTTGCAATTACAGTATTTAGTATACATTACTATATGAATTGAAAGTTATCTTTATTTTCGCTTTTATCATCTTAGTATCTTTTACACACACAACATCAATCTTTTAAGCTTTTTTTTTCATTAGCAAACCTTATTTTAGTCATGACCGCTAGGTGATGGTACGTTCGAAGTATTTCTATATTCTCTTTTTTTCCTTTGCTTTTATGCGGGACTAATCTTTTATGCTCTTTGACATGTACACTGCAGGCCACCGTAAATGCAACACCGCAGTAAAACAAATAATTCTTGCAACAAAATTTATTTTTGAAATAATATATTTGACTAGGCAAAGTGTCAAAAATGATTAAATTTATAGACTTTTGTGAATTGTGGTTCCTGCCAGAATCAGTAGCCTGAGGTAGCAGCGGCCGCTATAAGGGGATACCGCTGCCACACGCCTCGGTGATTCAAGATATTTTTGCATGTTTTTCTTGGAGTTCACCCAGACCAAGCAGCATCACGTTGTCAAAGTTGATCGGGTGTAGCGGGTAGAGGTGGAATCTGGGTCAGTGATTGAGCAACCATGGACCACATGTTTTCTGTGATTGAAAGATCCGTAGAAATTGAGCCAGAGAAGCAATTCTATCTGGTGATTGACGTAGAAATTTTGGACAATGCGTGACACGTGGGGTCGCACATTATCCTGTTGAAATATAACTGTGGCCAAGCCCTGAAGGTAAGGAAGGAAAACTGGCTGGAACACCACGGAGATGTAGCGCTGGCTATTTAAAGTACCGGCAATGCGTACTAGAGGAGGGCGAGAGTGATATCCATTACCGCCCCATACCATAATACCGGTTCAGGACCAGTACAACAGTACATAACGCAGCTTTTCTGCATCCTTTCTCCACGGTGTCTCCAGACTCGAATCCGACCTTCGCAATGTTACAGACAGATGCGCGACTCTTCAGTAAAGACAATATCATTCCATTTTCCGCCAACATCCTTCTTTCATCGCAACATTATAAGCGAAGACGTCTGTGGTTCTGTGTCAAGGGTAGACCAAGCAATGGACGTCTTGCGTACAGACCAGTCTGCTGTAAACGACGTCGAATGGTATGCGCAGACACTGAATGATGCGTTACATTCTCGCTGTGCTACGGTTCGTGATGTGACTAAGCGATCCGCCACTGTCATGCGCACAATTCGCCTGTCTTCATGTGAAGTAGTGCACTGAGGAGGATGCGATCGACCACGTTGGTCCTTCGTACTCTCCTGCATCCAAGGGTCATATATCCGCATAGCAGTTGTTTGGTTTCGTCAAACAAGACTACCAATTTCCCTGAAAGATAACCCACAATCTCTCGGTAGGTCACTATCCTTCCTCTGTCAAACTCGGATACTTGATCAAAAGCTGATCGCTGTTTCATACGTGACATATTGGTCTTTTTTTTTTTGAAAAAAACACAAGAAAAACACAATTTCCGAACTTGAAATGGTCGAAATCTCCAAGTCTTAAAAGCGCTTTGAGGAGGCGCCACAGGCACGCGTGATGTGTGTCTTCGCTGAAAGTCTAATCGTTTGCATATCTCTCTCTCTCACATCTGCTAATACATGTTGTAAATTTCATGTTATTTGCATGCTTCTTTTAGAGTGTTGCATTTACGGTGGCCAGTAGTGTACTTACCGTGTTTAGCGGAAAATTAACCCTGTACTCGTTGAGGAATTAAAAGTGAAGAAAAGTTTTATTTAAGATACGAAATTCATACTTTGCATAGTAACGTTATATACAGTATACTGGAGATAAAAACACTTTTTCGATATCTGAAAAATAAAGTGAAGCAAATTTTGTTTTCAATTACCGCTTTTTGGAAGTCATCTGGAAAACATTGTAATTTTGAAATCAAGTAACGGCTGTATTAGTACTACCTGTATAAATCGTCATCATCAGCAGCAGTGACATGATAGCCCTATGTACAACTTATTTCCATTATGCCTTTTCATCAGCAATTAATCTCCAGTTCTTCCCTTTTAAAATGGCAAAGTCCGCATCCACACAGTTTCTACATCTCCTTTTAGGCCTTCAATTTGATCTTTAATTAGAGTGAGCTGCATTAAAATTTTTAATGCTGTTCGTTCTGGGCTCATTCTTACTTAACCCTTTAGCGTGAAGTGGATAATACGTCTAGCCACATATTAAAAAAAAATTCTCCAAGCGGCTGTTTGATATTTAGTCTATCCATACGCGATATTTGAAGCTAAAACGCATATAAATTAATACGGATGGCAGCACGATACCTTATTTTACATTTCCTGTCCTCTGATGGGTAGTTAAAAACAGTTTTTCTTGGTGTAAATCTACAAATTTTATTTTGATTACTAGAAATAAAATGTCTGATCTTTGAAAAAATTTCGACATGTCTTGAGTATACTTTTCTACCATCTGAATGAATTAAGCAATTGTACACTTAAAAAAAAGTTTTATTTAGGTTTTTGAAAAGATTTTTTTTATATGTGGATAGACGCTCTATCCACTGCCCACATATAACAGAAAAATGACATATTTCCTTAACCGGAGGGATAGCATTTACAATTACGTGAGATTGTTGGGGGTTGGAATTAAAAACAAACTTTCTTTACAATATGTGGTACAAGATTCTCAGCTTCGAAAATCTTTCATTACAGCTTTTCTGCTTGGAGAAAACGTTTGCATATTATTACGTCCCATAGTAAACCATTCATCAAATTTGTGAAATAACTAATTTAAATACTTAAAAATATTACTCTATTTAAAATTTTTATAATAAATTAAATAAAATATAAACTCTGGATATACATCAATTTCAATGTATATTCTAAGTATTCTTTGTTGTATAATTATTCTATTATTATTTTATTGAACTTTCTTTTTGTACTTAATTGTTATTGAAATAGTTATTAGCATAAATGTTACTTTTTCCTTTAAAAGTTTATTGTAAAATTATTCATTTTTCTGTCCTAAAAAGTAAGTTAAACGTCGTAAACGCGCAGTGGCTATAACGTCTATCCACCACCCAGGAATAAAACCCCTGATCAGATTGTTTTTGTGACTAAATAAGGTTTTTAGAGGATGAAAACATTACATTTATCAAGTACTTTATCACAGAAAAGTGTATTTTAGATTTGCGCCCGTTTAAGGGTTAATGTTCCACTCATCTCATTTTA
>BMAU01002313.1:0-94013 GCA_019973935.1 Trichonephila clavipes
TAAAATGAGATGAGTGGGAACATTAACCCTTAAACGGGCGCAAATCTAAAATACACTTTTCTGTGATAAAGTACTTGATAAATGTAATGTTTTCATCCTCTAAAAACCTTATTTAGTCACAAAAACAATCTGATCAGGGGTTTTATTCCTGGGTGGTGGATAGCCGTTATAGCCACTGCGCGTTTGCGACACTTAACTTACTTTTTAGGACAGAAAAAATGAATAATTTTACAATAAACTTTTAAAGGAAAAAGTAACATTTATGCTAATAACTATTTCAATAACAATTAAGTACAAAAAGAAAGTTCAATAAAATAATAATAGAATAATTATACAACAAAGAATACTTAGAATATACATTGAAATTGATGTATATCCAGAGTTTATATTTTATTTAATTTATTATAAAAATTTTAAATAGAGTAATATTTTTAAGTATTTAAATTAGTTATTTCACAAATTTGATGAATGGTTTACTATGGGACGTAATAATATGCAAACGTTTTCTCCAAGCAGAAAAGCTGTAATGAAAGATTTTCGAAGCTGAGAATCTTGTACCACATATTGTAAAAGAAAGTTTGTTTTTCATTCCAACCCCCCAACAATCTCACGTATATAATTGGCAAGTGCTATCTCTCGGTTCAGGAAATATGTCATTTTCTGTTCTACATGTGTGGGCGGTGGATAGAGCGTCTATCCACATACAAAGCTTTTTTCAAAAACTTAAATAAAACTTTTTTAATTTTTTACAATTGTGAAATTCAATCAGATGATAGAAAATTATAGCAAGACATGTCGAAAACTTTTCAAGAAGGATCGGAGCATTTTGTTTCTGGTAATCAAAATAAAATTTGTAGATTTACACCAAGAAAAACTGTTTTTAACTACCACTCAGAGGACATGAAATGTAAAATAAGGTATCGATGCTGCTATCCGTATTAATTTATATGCATTTTAGCTTCAAATAACGCATATGGATAGACTAAATATCAAACAGCCGCTTGGAGAAAATTTTTTTAATATATGGCTAGACGTATTATCCACTTCCCTCTAAAGGGTTAAGTAAGAATGAGCCCAGAACGAACAGCATTAAAAATTTTTTAATGCAGCTCACTCTAATAATAAAAGATCAAATGAAGGCCTAAAAGAAGATTTAGAAACTGTGTGGATGCGGACTTTGCCATTTTAAAAGGGAAGAACTGGAGATTAAATGCTGATAAAAAAGGCATAATGGAAATAAGGCGTACAAAGGGCTATCATGTCACTGCTGATGATGACGATTTATACAGGTAGTACTAATACAGCCGTTACTTGATTTCAAAATTACAATGTTTTCCAGATGACTTTTCAAAAAGCGGCAATTGAAAACAAAATTTGCTTCACTTTATTTTTCAGATATTCAAAAAAATGTTTTTATGTCCAGTATACTGTATATAACGTTACTATGCAAAGTTTGAATTTCGTATCTTAAATAAAACTTTTCTTCACTTTTAATTCCTCAATGAGTACAGGGTTAATTTTCCGCTAATCACGCTAAGTACACTACTGGCCACCGTAAATGCAACACTCGTAGAAGCATGCAAATAACATGACATTTACAACATGTATTAGCAGATGTAAGATATGCAAACGATTAGAATTTCAGCGCAGACACACATCACGCGTGCCTGTGGCGCCACCTCAAAGCGCTATTTAAGACTTGGAGATTTCGACGATTTCTAGTTCGGCAATTGTGCTTTTCTTGTGGTGGAAAACTTTTCTTTCACTTTTAAATCCTTAACGAGTACAGGGCTAATTTTCCGCTAATCACGCAAAACTCGCTGGCCACCGTAAATGCAACACTCTAAAGGAAGCATGCAAATAACATGAAATTTACAAGATGCATTAGCAGAGGTGAGATATGCAAACGATTAGAATTTCAGCGAAGACATACATCACGCGTGCCTGTGGCGCCACCTCGAAGCGCTTTTAAGACTTGAGATTTCAAACTATTTCATGTTCGGTAATTGTGTGTTTTTCTTGTGTTTTTTTTTAAAAAAAGACCAATATGTCTCGTAGAAACAGCGATCAGCTTTTGATCAAGTATCCGAGTTTGACAGAGGAAGAACAGTGGCCTACCGAGAGATTGTGGGTTAACTTTCAGGGAAATCGGTAGTCGTGTTGGACGAAACCAAACCACTGTAATGCGGATATGTGACCATTTGATGTAGGAGAGTACGAAGGACCAACGTGGTCGATCACATCCTCCTCAGTGCACTACTTCACGTGAAGACAGGCAAATTGTGAGCAGAACAGTGGCGGATCGCTTAGTCACAGCACGAACCGTAGCACAGCGAGAATGTAACGCATTATTCAGCGTCTGCGCATACAATTCGACGCCGTTTACAGCAGACTGGTCTGTACGCAAGACATCCATTGCTTGGTCTACCCTTGACGCAGAACCACAGAAGTCTTCGCGGCTAATGGTGTGATGAAAGAAGGATGTTGGCGGAAGAATGGAAAGATATTATCTTCACTGACGAGTCGCGCATCTGTCTGCAACACCGTGAAGGTCGGATTCGAGTCTGGAGACACCGTGGAGAGAGGATGCAGAAAAGCTGCGTTATGCACTGTCATACTGGTCCGAAACCGCTATTATGGTATGAGGCGATATTAGATATCACTATCGCACTCTTCTAGTACGCATTGCCGGTACTTTAAATAGCCAGCGCTACATCTCCGAGGTGTTCCAGCCAGTTTTCCTTCCTTACCTTCAGGGCTTGGCCACAGTTATATTTCAACAGGATAATGTGCGACCCCACGTGTCACGCGTTGTCCAAAGTTTCTACGTCAATCACCAGATTGAATTGCTTCTCTGGCTGGCTCGCTCTATTGTTCTTTCACCTACAGAAAACATGTGGTCCATGGTTGTTCAACGATTGACCCAGATTACACCCCCACCTGCCACACCAGATCAAGTTTGGCAACGTGTGGAAGCTGTTTGGTCTGCTGTACCCCAAGAAAACATGCAAAATATCTTTGAATCAATGCCGAGGCGTGTGGCAGCGGTGATCTCCATCAACGGCAGCTTTTCAGGCTACTGATTCTGGCAGGAGCCACACTTCACAAAAGTCTATAAATTTAATCATTTGATACTTGGTCAACATATTATCTACAAAATAAATTTTGTTCTCTGCTACCTCTTGTCTTTACTGGTGTTGCATTTACGGTGGCCCTCAGAGTACATGCCAAAGAGCACAAAATATTAGTTGGCGCATAAAACTCGAAAGGCGAAAAAGAGGAAAATATAGAATTCCATCGAACATACCATCACCTAGCGAGTCATGACTAAAATAAGGTTTGCTAATGAAAAAAAAAGCTTAAAAGATTGATGTTGTTGTGTATAAAAGATATTAAGATGATATATATATATATATATATAAGCGATGAAAAAGATGATAACTTACAATTCATATAGTAATGTATACTGAATACTGTTATTGCAAACGATATTATTAATCTACAGCACTAATTTAGGAAAGGGCGGTAGCTGGTCCTTGATGACAAAAGGGAAGAAATGAACAAGAGTGGCCAGATCCTTCCCATATCCTTTACTCACGTTTGCTAGCACAGGACACGTCGGGTCCATAGTGAAGTCCATAAATGAAATCACACTTTCCAAAGAGCAAAAGTATAGAAAGGGAAATCCTTCCCGAACTTGAAGATCAAAGTAAGAACTGTAAGAGGAGAGAGGGTCTGAAAATAGTGTTTGGGAGGGGGGAAGGGGTATTATTTTTAAGTGCCAAGGCCCTTGGTAGGTTAAAAATGAACACATACATATTTTTTAAAAAAATATTACATTAAGATATACGACTATGTTCGGAACCGTGATTTAAAAAAGCGCATAAATGGATAACTTTCGTGATATTTAATGTCGATTAGAAAGAATACATGAAGAAATGTGTTTTAAGAACATTATGGCAAAAACAAAATTATTTAAACGCAATATTTTGGCAAACAATTCACTTGGAATAGTTCTATTTTCAAAACTTTCTCATTTTATAAAAAATGTTTCTATAATAATAATATTTTGCTTATATAAAGTAAATGCTTCGTTAGAGGGTCTGAGAGAATTAGGATATTTAAAAAAAAATCACATTATTTTCAGAGTTACTACCAATTGAAATAATTATCGGCGTTTTTTTCTTAAAATTTATCCCCCTGCTGTACCAAAAAATGGCTAAATCCACTTCTAAGTTATATACTTCAAATATCCTAGTTCAGTCCCTGTACAGAGGTGTGAGCTATATACAGGTAAAATATTATTATTATAGAAGCATTTTTCATAAAAGGAGAACATTTTTAAAATAAGTCATTCTATGTTAATTTGTTGTCGAAATATTGTATTAAAATAATTTTTATTGTAATATTATTCTCAAACAATTTTACACACTTATATTCTAATCTAAATGACATTAAATATCATAAATATCCATTTATACAGTTTTGAAAAATCACGGTTTTGCAATGCGCAAGCGGAACAATTTTTGAATTCCCGCGACTTTTCGAAATACAATATATTATTGTATATTATAAAAGTATCAACTGTGACCCCCGAGGCCCACCACGATTTTTGGTGGGACAGTGAGATTTATCATACTTTTAGAAATAAAACATAAGCCGTAAAATTATTGTACAGGCAACACTGTTTTGTCTTATAATTTGTTATTGTCGCTGAAAACCCTCGCGTTGAATCTGTTGAACATTAAGAATTTCCTCAGGGATTTAATATTTAAAATTGTTTTTTTAAGTTGTCCTCTACTTAAAGTCCTCTAGACCTCTCTTCAGAGGCTCAACTAGAATTTTTGAAAAATTCACATTATTTTTGGAGTTCCCAACAATTGAAATAATTACTGGCGTTTTTTTCTTAAAATTGCTCCCCTCTGTTGTCGTAAAACATGAATAAACCCACTTCCAAGTTATATATTTCAAAACTTCTAGTTGAGCCTCTGTATAGAGGTCTGAGCTATATACAGGCAAAATATTATTATAATAGAATCATTTTTCACAAAAGGAGAACATTTGGCAAAATATTATTCTAAGTTAATTTTTTGCCAAAATATTACACTTGAATAAATGTTTTTTGTCAAAATGTTCTTAAAACAATTTTATGCATATATTCTAATCTAAGTGACACTAAATATCATGAAAATTATTTATTTATGCGCTTTGCACAATCACGGTTCCGAACATAGTCAGATACCTTAATTTAAATACGAGCGATGGCTTCGCAGTATACAAACAAGACAAGCTAAAGGATAAGAATCCGTTAGTACTTATCTGAATGAGATATAACCCCTGGAAAAATCAAAATTTTCCGTGATTTTGAATCGTAAAAGGGACTACAACAATATGGCTCTTCCATTAATTAATGAGGCAATGTCCTTCATAATCTTTTCTATATTAAATACCTCGTTTACTACATAAATATTCGTGCTAATCCATAAATAGTTATGCGTTATGCTGTAAAAAAAAGAAATTTCAGATGATGGTACTTTTATGTTTGTTATAGACTTGAACTTACTAGAGTTTCTTTCTTTTGGAATGCTCCATTACTATAAAATGGGTTGAGAAATTAATTTTAGGTTTTTAATTTCTTGTTTCTTATACATTTTAACTTACATTAGTTGAAAAAAATGCACTCCAAAATATTTAAATATCCGGTACACGTACTGCTTGCAAGTAAATGATTAAAACATATCAACTTTTATTTCTTAAATAGTAACAAAAAGAGATTGCAATGTCGTAGAAACATTCCACAAAAGTAGTCAAAACATCATTCCTATTTCTATTTATACTTTGTCTTCCTTAAGACATTACTAATCCTATATTTTAAATGATTTTTAAATCATAAGAAATCCAATTTAGCTACTAAAAGCTAACTATAACCTATAGCTCCCTTGCAACGACGAGTGATTGGGTACTTTTCATTCCCCTGCTTTTAAACATATAATTTAGGTGGCGTATGTATGTTATTTTTTAATATTTTTAATTATTGACAAATACTTTTGCAACCAGTTTTCAAGCAATGGCTTCTAAAGGCATAGGAGATCTACCTTTAAGGTATCCAACTACCCTAACATCATGATTTTTTTTCAAAAATTGACAAAAAAATGTTATGATTATATTTTATAGGCTATCTTATTAGCTTAATAAAAATATCAAGATTTTTTTTATTTATTTTCCATTCACTAGAACAAAAACTACAAGTGTTTTAGTAAGAGCAGATGCCATAATTTTACACAAGATGTCAAACATTAAAATACGTTTTTTTCGAAAAGCTCAAACGGAGACAGCGATTGCTCAAAAAGCTTTGGAAATAATTCGCTGAAATTTTTTGTGCATGTTCTCTGTACCAGTAAATATGTTTTGACCTTCAGATTTATCAATCCCTGTTTTATTTCAAAATTTTTAGTCCTGTATGTTAATACAATCATTGTTTTTTAAGCAATTTCATATAATCACCAACATAAAGTACTCTAGTTTTTGTACAAATTAAAATATCTGTTTTCCTGAAGGTCATTTCAAACATGAATAACAAAGCAACACATCAAAATTGAAAAATTAAAAATTTATTTATAAATTATTTGTACAGAGCGGGCTCCGTTTATGTAATTTTTTGTACATTTTCACCAGATTTTTTTCCGATTTTAATAATAAATTTTTCTGTTTTCAATTTTAAAATTTTTTTCTTAAAATAAACTTAATAAATCTAAAAATCCCTAAAAAGTCCCCATATTTCTATTTTTTTAAAACAAAAGTTGTCAAAATTAGTCGGATATATTAAATTAGAAAGATTTAATGCAAGCGATATTTTAATCGTTAGTAAAGAAGTGTGTGGCAATTAGAAAATAGGGCTGAACTAACTCGTGAAAAATTATTTTGACCGAAGTAAAAAATGCTAAAACAGCGCAGAAAAGGTACCTCGTGACTGTTGGTTACTTCAACAATTTGATATACTTGAGCTTCCAGTGGCCGCGGTAGCCGAGTGGTATAGGTATCGGATTGTGGCTTGCTTTGTCACGGGTTCGAGCCCAGTACCATTAAAGACCCGCCGTGTAGGGCAGCGATGTACGTTAAATCTGTCGAGAGCTGAAACGCCCTGCCGTTGGTGTGGTGTGGTAGTTAGGAGAGGGGGTGCCAGCTCAGGTGTCGTCCACGTCACTTGACCGTGGTTCAAAATTACGTGGTCCGTCACCACACACAAAAGCTCTCGTGTGGATGAACAGTGCGACGTTAATATTCAATCAATCAATCATGAGCTTCAAGTACGTGAAAATTTAACTGTGTCACTAGCAGAGATGCAAGGCAATCTTTTTTTCCCCTTTCTCTGTTTAACTAATACTATCAATAATAAACTACATCTGCACATTTCCTTATTATTTATCAATTAATCGTTTGCAATAAGGGTAAAAGGTATTTTTCGAGAGATTTTAGCTATTTATGATAAATTAATTCATAAAATAACTTTACCTATTATATATGTTAACAGAATTTTAGAGTTATTTCCCGAAATACCTTGTTATTCTATGAAATAAATAAATGATACACTTTAACGATAACGTATATATATTTCAATAAAAATAACATTTGTGAAAGGAGCAATTTTAATTTGCAGTCCCTCCCCCCCCCCAAAAAATGAAACTATCTCTTTTCGATTTGCAGCTCTTTAAAATGCATTTGACGCAAACTTCAGAAAGGACTCCCACATTTCTTTTTCAAAGGGTAAAAGAGTAATGTGTGAAAATTTATTCAAAGTAGCTATTTCCGATAACAATCTGTAAAAACTTTCTCCACACTTTCCTTTGATGACATCTCAGGTCGTGTTTGGATAACTTATGTCTCTGAAAGCAAAGAATCGATAACAGATGCTTTCGTATTCTGATCAGAAAGAATCAATTTGCTCTTTTGTGAAGAAATATTTCGTGTTCTCAGTCAATTACTGTTCCAAAAAAATCGGCAGGAACTACTTCTCATGAGCTTTCATAAGTCTTAATGTGGTTTATTAAAAAAACACCGCAAGCATTTTCAATTTTTTTTTCAATTTAATGTTAAGTAAAAAAGAATAATTCAGATAATTTCAAAATTTTTACATAGAAGAGGGAGTTATTAATGAAGTCTATTGTTGCGGTACACAACTACTTCAAACAACCAATAAAATCCAAATTCAACTTTAACTTTTAAATTTAAGAAATAAGCATTTCTGTGTGTGGCACTGTTTTGGTAAATAATTGTTAACCATTATTATAGCCTTACGCTATATGTTTCAGAAACTTTTTCTCAAAAATATTACCAACATTTTTTATATTTCAAAATGTAATACACATAAAAATAGGATGAAATTGTTATATGTTAATGTACAAAAATTTTACTCGGTTTAAAAATAAAATTTAGATAAAAAGTAAAAAAAACAAAAGAAAAAGAAAATATACTACAAATCATGAATATAAAATAAATTTATCCGATTACATACACTTGCTATTTTGCCATATATATTATGCCGTAATGTTTCCAGAAACTCGCAAAGATGAAGAATTGCAAACCGAACAAACCTAAAACATTGGAAAAAGTACACTAACAAGTACTTTTATATCAGAGGATTCGATGATTACATCATATGACATGTATATATATTTTTAAAAATAAGAGTTTTCGAGGTAGGCGTTGACAATTTCGTATGTAATTGATTTTAAAAACAAAACTTCATTAAAATATTTTAATATCATATTTAACATCAATCAATAGCAAATTCTCTAAAAAAAATGATTACTTACTGATAATGCAATTTTGTTAGCATGTTCAAATCTTTATCATCACTATTATTTAAATTTTAAGAGTACTTTTATATTTAATTAATAACCGAAACAGAGCGAACCAAACAAACAACATGAAAAAGAAAAAATGCATTTCTTTATATTTTATTTAAAAATTTACAGAAATATTAAATTAAAAGTTCATCCTGTACTTATATAGCTCATATGCAATGATTCCTAATACATATGGCAAAAAAGCTCATGTATACGAACAGATGTTATGAAATACTTTTTATTTAAATATTTTTCCACAATAAATAGATTCTGGGAAGATTAAATTTAAAAACTCTGAGTAATTGTTATTAAAATAAGGTACTACAATATTAAAAAAAATTAAATATATTTATTATGGTTTGATCCATCTTGTGAATTGTAGTTTGTTTTTTTCTAAATATAGAAAATTTTTGAATTACTTTTCAACTATTGAATATATTTATTTTTAGATTTTATGGAATAGTGCTCTGAAATAGTCACTCAAAACTTATCGTTCCATATTTTACATATTCATATATAAAGACTTGCTTAGTCAGGCACTTTTAAAATATGACGCTCTGCTTAAGGAAAGAAATTAATATGAAGTTTATTTCTCTCTTATAATGTTTTGTTTATTTATTATTTTACTAAGAAAAAACAAAACAGGAATTTAGGAAGCCAAACTACAGAATTATCTAACTCTATTTTTGTTTATTTCGTAAAGTTTCGTAAGGTGACAGATCTTATAGCAAGTGTAATTCATTTCAAATATATATATATATAAGTACGGATAATTAAATTATATTTAAAATTTAATTCCCTATAGAACATTTATATAAGTTTTATTTTCCATTACATCTTGAAGTATTAAATTAAAAACCCAGTTGTTTCTTTCAGCAGATGATCCAACCACAAAACACTCCTAATCACAGATCAGTATATTTTAAAGCCCTATATATGTCAGCAATAACTTTCAAGTATAGCCCAAAACTAAGAATGGTACTTCACACCTAGACATAAGTGGTAGAGCCACTTAGATTTTCATTTGGCTTCATTTTTCTCTGAGAGTAACATTTACTGATGACTAACTGAATCAAACCAATTTTAACAAAAAAAGCTTAGTGCTGACTTGAAACATGTCATATATATATATATATATATATATATATATATATATATATATATATATATATAATTTTTTTTCTAACATGAAATCTTACCGAACAGAACATTTTTTAAAATAATTTTCCAGGTTTGTTCAGATTACTTGTTATAACTTAAAACACAATAATGCTTTTTTTTTAAACATTTAAGTGATTAACCAACTGAATGATCCTACTCAAGAAAAATTCGCTGTGAGATTAAATTTATTTTTTAAATTACACGCAGATTTACGAACACTAGAATGAAGAAAGAGTAGAACATAAGAAACCATTTTTGCCACTAATGGTATTTAAATAGATTTAAAATGACCACTTGAGAGAATAGTACATTGTATTGAAGGGCGCAACACATTTTTTTCACGAAATTATTTCAATTCCCTTTAGTTTCTACGGTTATAGTGACATTTCGAATGAAAATTGCACACTCAGACACACTCGTGTACTATATAATTAATTTAAAACTAAGCCTACTGACAGGTCTTTTATACCTATTTCTTTATACGCCTATTTCTTTATACGCATTATACCTTTTATACGCTTGGCCAAAATGACTATTAATTAAAAAGTTATCAAATTTATTATTTAACGTAGTTAATAGTATTTGCTTATTTTATCAAATCAGATATACCTAATAATTTCGGTAAAGTCGTTTCTACTAATTGTTTTTGAAAAAAAGTAGTTTTTCCAGTTTTTATTCCCGAAATACAAGACATCTGAAAGTTTTTCCTCAAACACGCCGCAAGCATATAGCAAAGCAATAAATGCATTAAGTTTAGTAGCATTTAACTTCAATTAGTTCCAAATGCTTCTTCTGTACATTTTATAATATGATCCCGTTGCACATCTCTCAATGGTAAGAGAAAATAACGCCCTCATCTGTCCTTACATTGTGTGTCATTTGGCATATCCCTAAAAATATTATGCACTAGTGTCCTGACAGGTTTGGGACTACCCTCTACTTCTTCTCAAACTGTTCCACCAGTTGCTGCTTCAATGTGTTGATCCTCTATACTTGTCTCACTTTCGGATGAAAATAAAACTATTTCTTTTCTTCACTATCTCACTCTCTAACTCTAATTCACTTGTCGTCAGGAGCTCTTTATTTCCATGTTCTTTCAATTCCAATAATTTTTTGTTAATTACATACTGAAAAAATTCTTCTTTTGTATCTCCGTTATCTTTTCTAAGTTCTGTATAATTTTGAAACACTTTGATATTTTCAGGGCAAATAGCCATCAAAGAATATTCCACTATGCAAAGAAGGAAAAATTTGCGTGTATAGGTTTTGATACTTAATTTATCTCCCACAAACACGCAATCAAATCAAAATTGCATAAAAAATGCTTTAGAACTGCTCTTCTTAGTATTGTTATTACTTATTCTTTTCAACTGTAATCGACTCTGAGATAACTGTAATTTTATAAAGATATTGTATATTTAAAATAGAAAACATAAAATATTTTCTCTACCAGTTAAATTAACCAACATCGGAAGGCAGGCACACAATAATTTCTTCTTAGAAAAGAGAGAACAAAACTGGAAGTAAAGACTAAATATTATACACTCTGAAGCGCCTTTGAATTAGGGATATGTACCTAGTAAAAAGTTGGGCCTTCTCTGGCCTTGATAATGGCTGCCGCACGAGGAGGCACACATTTCATAAGTTTCTGGAAACATTCCACGGGAATGACTTGCCAAATATTGGCTAAAACTGTTAATAATTCAGTAAGGTTCATCGCTGCTGTGTGATGGCCTTGTTCCAAAACATCCCGAAGATGCTCAATAGGATTTCAGTTTGGACTTCTTTGTGCCCAATTTATGACAGAAAAGTCAGAGGAAACCTTAGCCAATAGCTATCCTGGAGTTATGAGAGGTACAGTTGTCATGCCGGAAAACTCTATTACCGTGCGGATAACACAAAAACATAAGCGGATGGAGGGGATCACCCAGAAAATCTATGTCCCTGCAACTGCATTGAAGGAGCTTCGTACACGCACCAAAGAACCCAAACAGTGCCACGAAAAAAACCCCAGACCATGATTGAGCCACCATGCCCTTGTACAGTTCTAACATGGCATGCAATATCCATGGTTCAAGAGCTGACGCCATATTCTCAACCTCCCGTCGGCATTAAGTAATCGGAATCGAGACTCATCAATCCATGCTACTTATTTCCAGTGTCTGTGTTTTGTTGCCTTGGTAAAACGTGTAGCCCAATTTCCAGCATTGAGCAATAATACTCTCGTAGGTCGACGGCTCTTGAAACTCATAAGGTGAAGCAAGCGTTTCACAATCCGATTACTGACTGAACGACTGGCACCATCTTTCACCTGGGTGATAATTTGAGCTAATATTTGGATTCACTGACTGCATAGAATACGTTTGAGTCGTCTATCTCCACGCACTGTCATAGCTAATTATCCTTTGCAGTTTGCCTGATTGCTAGTTTTTTGTCAACCATCCATGTATTCTTGGTATACTCTTGACATGATCGACGTTGAAAATCCTAGTGTCGGACGATTTCGGGAATTGAATGGCCCATGCGTCACACGCGTACACATTGTTCACCTTCGAAAGTGTCTAAATCCGGCATAAACCCATACTGGCAATTCCAATAACTAATTCAGAACAAACACAATACGTGCTATAGATGCAGTTACCACATCATCCTTTATTGCGCATAAAATATGCGTAGCGCTACACAATTTGCATAGTTCTTGTTGCCCCTAATTCAGTGGCACTTAAGTGTATTAAGTGCATATTTAAAGAAAAGTCATACATTTTGACAGTGGTATTATAGTGTTTAAATATGTATATATCTTGCAAAATTTTGAAAAAAAAAAAACGGTCAATTTCACTGGTATTGGTAGGTTTGTGTTAAAAGACAGTGAAGAAATGAGTCAAAATAATCTTTAAATAACACATTTTATAAAATAAAGTGTATTTTTGGATGTTGTATTATTTATAGCAGTACATTTCTTAAAAGAAACATGAGAAATGTGTATTTATTTCAAAAAGTCTGCATTATTATACTACAAAATAAACTTTTTGTATTTAAGACTATGAGACTAACAGTTAAAAGAGGGCATTGCGATACATATATACCCTAAGATGGTTGTAAATTATGGCGGAATATTTAATATATTAATGGGAGATTGAGAGAGAGAGAGACATAAAGAAGAAATGATCGATACTCTGAAAGCGTTCGAAAATCACTGAAAAAAGATATGCAAGCAATTGTTTTATTGTTAAAATAAATGATTATTAAAAGGGGGTCTGAACATAAGCGATTTTTCACTGGCGCTCGAAATATCTTATTTACGTAATGGTGTTTAGTGTGGAATCATTTATAAATGGAATAAATTTAACATAATAAATATTAATATTTGGTTTTTTCCTTTTTTTTTTTTTTTGAAAAATAAATCAAATTTCCGGATATCTACTAATAAGTTACTACAAAAGTCCTTTTTAAATCAAGTATTGAATGTGTGGTGGTGTGATATCTATTAGAACTAGTACCAACATCACGCGAAGACGATCGTTTTGGTGTGATCGGTAAAGTACTCGCATTCGTTCGGAACGGAAAGTTCCTGCCTTCAAATCTTGTAAGAGTATTCTTCAATATATAAACGGAATACTATTTTGGTAAAGTTCTGATATCTTAAGTTATGTTGATAACGTAAGTGTTTATACTTTGAACTGTTATTTATTTAATTTATTTTAAAATTTCTTCGTATACTAGTCTTTATTATAAACTGCACTCATGTTCATAAATTAAGGATAATTCAGTATCACAAAGAAATTTAACTCTAAAATAAAAATTTCACCTGTGTGTGTGTGTAAAATTATCACACACATATTGAAGAAGAATATACAAATTACAGGAAAACACCAGATGGCGCGGATAGTACGTCAAAATGACGAGAGTGTAAGAGAGGGGTATTAAAGATATAGTGGCAAAGAAGTAAAATTCTTCACAAACGCTTTAAAAGCCTTTCAGTGAAATAACCGCATAAATATGGCACAAAGAAAGCATTTGGATGATTTTTTTACGTGGTAGAATTATTGGACGACTGGAATGTGGACGTACCCAGCCGGAAGTATCCGAGGAACTTGGAATCGCCCAGAGTGCCATCTGCAGGCTTTGGCAACGATTCAAAGATGATGGTAATGTGAGTAGATGTTACAGCACATGTCACCCCCGAGTTACAACGCCAAATAAGGACCAGTATTTGGACTTCCAAAAGAAACAGACGGAGCACAGCATCAGACCTTTCTCGTCAGTTTTCTTAAACTACCGGTACGACGGTTTCAAGGCAGACCGTGTAGAGACGATTACGGCACCTTGATCTATATGCTCGTAGGCCCGTCAGATGTGTTCCACTTATCGCAACTCACTGCCGCCGGCGATTAACCTACAGTAGAGAGCATGCATTTTTGACACTACAGCAGTGGTCTTGTGTGATGTTTTCCGTCGAGTCCAGGTTTAGTTTGCAGTTTGATTCTCGCCGAACTTTTATATGGAGAGCGCCAGGTACCCGTTACCACCAAGACAACACCACTGAAGGGAACCGTTACGGTGATGCCAGATGGCTCGTTTGGGGAGGAATTATTCTTGGTTCCAGAACTGACCTGCATGTTCAGAGTGTAACGATGACAGACCACATCTATCGGGATGTCATTCTGGAACAACATGTACGTTTGTTTCGGGGCGCCATGGGTGCTGAATTTATGTTTATGGATGACAACGCCCGTCCTCACCGTGCAAACATTGTAGACGAATGCCTTCAATCGGAGGATATTACCCGTATGGATTGGCCCGCACACTCACCGGACTTGAATCCAATAGAGCATGTGTGGAATATGCTTGGCCGAAGAATTGCAACCCATCAGCAATCCCTCCTGTCTACCGGAGCGTCGGAGGGCATTGCTTGATGAATGGTGTAATATTCCCCAAGATCAGATTGATAATTTGATACTCAGCATGCCTAGGCGTTTGCATCATCTGTATTGCATCTTCCGGGAGACATAATCCGTATTAACCCTCATACTAACCATGTTATACTGTTTTTGTAAATAGGTTCTTTTTTGAAATTTGCTCCAGGGCGTAAAAATCACAATTTTTATTAACTATGTCAAACATATAGCATCGTTTTTGCTCTTTACCTTTTGCTTAATAAATAGACTTTATAAATAAGTCAAATTTGTTTTGATTCTGTCTCTTTCTTTGCCTGAACTTAATTAGCCTTAATTTATGGACATGAGTGTATTTAAGGTATCCGACTATTTTCAGAACCTTGATTTTCAAAAGTCCATAAATGAATAATTTTCATGATATTTAGCGTCACTTAGATTAGAACATATGCATAAATATGTTTTATCGACATTTTGACAAAAAAATTTAATTTAAATTTTATTATTATTATTATAATTATTACAATTATTTGGCCAAAAAATTAACTTAGAATTATCTTTTTTCCAAATGTTCTCCTTTTGTGAAAAATGCATCTATTAGAATAATATTGTGCCTGTATATAGCTCAGACCTCTGTTCAGAGACACAATTAGTATTTTAGAAATATATAAATTAGAAGTGGGTTTATTCATATTTTACGACAACAGAGGGGTGCAATTTTAAGAAAAAAAACGCCACTAAATATTTCAATTGGTGGTAACTCTGAAAATAATGTGAATTTTTCAAAAATTCTAGTTGAGCCTCTGTATAGAGGTCTGTGATACATACAGGCAAAATATTATTATAATAGAACCATTTTTTAATAAAAGGAGAACATTTAGAAAAAAGATTATTCTAAGTTAAATTTTTGCTAAAATATTATATTTAAATAATTTTTTTTTGTCAAATTGTCCTTAAAACAATTTTATGCATGTATTCTAATTTGAGTGACACTAAATATCATGAAAATTATCCATTTTTGTCCTTTTTAAAAATCACAGTTCCGAACGTAATCGGATATCTTAATTGAATCAGCTGTTTGAAGAAGGTAGTGAACACCCAAACTGTTTGGGAGACAAAATGTAAATTTAACAAATTTGTTTTAATTATTTTTTTACGGAACTAAACTTTTGTTTGAGATTTTTACACAAATAAAATCTCTTAAATGCAAAAATTAATAATTTTAATGTAAGTGATCGCTACACTCCAGCAGAAAATAAATTTGTAAGTATTTATTAATATTTACTGTCGATTTATCTCTCTAAAATAGCATTAGTAAAATAATTTATTCAAGATTGATTTTCACAAAATTTAAGATTGATTTTCAATCACGAAACTGGGTGACGTTTTGAACAAAATCACTCAGACATTAGCTGAAGATTTAACTGCGCTTGCGCAATAAGAGGCGTTACGCGTTCTATTTTGACCTATGACGAAAAACACAAGAATTTGAATAGTTGAAGTAAAAAAATAAAAAGGTGGCGAAATGAAGTTTTAGCTGGTGATTTCCTTTCTCTAAACCTCGGTTGCTTAACTTAGTGTGACATTGCCCTTTCAATCAGCCGTGTATATGGCAGTTAGAGAGTGAGTGACTTAGTGAATTCTAACGTCGCACTGTTTAGCTACACGAGGGCTCTTGGGGACGGACCACGTAATTTTGAACCATTGTCAAGTGATATGGACAGCACCTGAGCTGGTAGCCCTCTCCTAACTACCACAACACCACACCAACGAGAGGACGTTTGAGCTCTTGACAGATTTAACGTGCATCGCTCCACTACACGGCGGGTTTTTAGTGGTATTGGGCGTGAACTCGTGACAAGGCCAGCCACGATCCGATACCTTGACCACGCAGCTACATGGCTGTTAGAAAAGCAAGCAAAATTAATTTTCTATTTTTATTGCAATACTTAATACAGTTTGATATTATTACGTGCAAAATTTATTTTGAAATTCGTAGCATATCAAGAATTATCTCTGTATTTAATAGCAATCCTCACGACTTTTAAAATCTTTTTTGTCAATAGATATTTCGAAAAACTGTTTTTATTTTCAATTACAACCAAAACATAGTATTTCATTTGTAGCGTACCCCAGTTGGAGTTGACAGAATGAAGAATTATCTCATTAAAACAAATTTTTATTTCGTAACCTTTCTCAATTATTATTGAGTTTCAATTAAGTTATGGGTGCCGTTGAAGACACAACAGGGAAAATACGCTCAAAGGTTGCTAAAAATATGAAAAGACTTTGGGATGTCCTCATTTCTAATACTTTGGAAACTAACTAAAGTGATATTTCAAAGCATATATTTGCAAATGCCCATTTAAAACCTTTTTACTACAGGGAAGTATACTCCCGTCACGCAGACTGGGCTATTTAGTATTACTTATTTACAGGCCGAGCTTTTAAGTAATTTCGTGCTTACATCAATTATTTTCTGGTCTTGTATAGTTATGGAACCTTCATTTTCAGGTATGTAAATATGTTTTAGGTATTTTTTTCCTTCATTATATAAATAAATTCAGGCGGCCAAGAGAAATTTAGATGTGTAATTAAATATCAGGAAAATTTAAGAACAAAAATATCTTGTTTAGTTCTAAACATTATCAAGATATGGTTGTTTCTAGAAAGGAAAATTTATTGTATAAGCTCTTAGAAAAAATTTCTTTTTTCTGTAATTTTTGGCTACATTACGATATAAAGGGTATTTTTTTAGAGGTATAGAACTTTAAACTGCAATAAAACAACGATGTATTATTCGATTGCCATTAATTTTTTTATTCGAAAGATAATCTCGTGGCATTACATTTTAAATATGATCAAGCAAGGCGTAGATTCGTCGAATGGGCCCAAAACGAGATTGCCGTTCTTTCCGATTTTCATAAGCGAATTTTGTTTAGCGATGAAGCGAACTTCTGGTTGAATGGCTACGCCAGCAAACAAAACTGTCGCATTTGGAGTGAAGCTAATCCACAAGTGTATGTCGAAACACCGTTACATCCAGGAAAACTGACTGTTTGGTGCGCTTTATGGGCTGGTGGAATCCTTCTTCAAAAACGATGAAGGCCACAATGTTACAGTCAATGGTGATCGGTATAGAACCATGATTACTAACTTTTTCATTCCTGAATTGAACAATCATGATGTCCAGGAGCTGTGGTTCCAACAAGACGACGCAACATGTCACACAGCTCGTGCCGCAATCGATTTATTGAAAGACACGTTTGGTGACCGCTTAATTTCACGTTTTGGACCTGTGAATTGGCCTCCAAAATCTTGTGATTTAACACCGCTAGACTATTTTTTGTGGGGCTATGTATAGTCATTGGTCTATGCGGATAAGCCACAAACGCTTGACCATTTGGAAGACAACATTCGCCGTGTTATTGCCGATATACGGCCACAAATGTTGAAAAAAGTCATCGAAAATTGGACGTCCAGATTGGACTACATCCGAGCCAGCCGTGGCAGTCCTATGCCAGAAATCATATTTAAAATGTAATGCCACAAGATTATCTTTCGAATAAAAAAATTCATGCCAATAGAATAATACATCGTTGTTTTATTGAAATTTAAAGTTCTATACCTCTAAAAAAACACCGTTTAGATCAATTTTTTAATACCTCACACAGATAATAATTTTATCCGAAATTGTCATTATCCAAAATTTTTTATTTAGGCTTATATCTTCTAATGCGTTATTTATTATAGTATAAAAACTTTTAAATGTAATGAAAAGTTTTGGGGAGAATAGTTTCGAGCAACAATATGAGAATTTGATAAAAAAATAAAAAATAAAAACTGGAAAAATGAACGAGTAGTTATATCGAGGATTTCAAAAAAAAAAAAAAAAAAATTGATAGTTTCTGTATGTGTGAAATCATGTAGAATAGAAGACAATTTTAAAAAGAAGAATAAAGAGTAGCATGAGACATCACATCTGGAAAGCTTCCACCCTAAATAAGTCAAATAATATTGCAACAGTTGATGTCGATGATAATGTGATGGAAATTAATATGCCTTAAGTCTTATCTCCAATGTGTAACTAAGTATTATAATATTTTATTCACAATGAAGTAGACTCAGAGTACTTATTATTTATTTAGACTTCTATCGATAAATATGTATTTGGCATTTTTTAAAATTTCACCAAAATTCCTTATATTATTCTTCCTAAATATTGTTATTCATCACGATTCAATAGTTTATTTATATATAGTGTAAACTGTATCACATTTCCAATATATATTCAATGTTTATCCCACTGTATAGTAACAAATACTACTTTTTTTTGTAAAAAAAGTTGCTTTAATGTGTTTTTTCAACTATTATTATTCAACTATTACTATTAGCTCACTCTCTATATATTAATTAATTTATTTATTTATTTATCTTGGTGGAATTTTCAATCGTTAATAAAATACATATTAAACCGCTCAATTGAGATGAAATTTTATATAAATGACTATTATATATATGGACGACAACAAAATAATTTAATTATTATTAACTAAAAAAATGTTCTTCACAATTTTTTTTTTCTCTACAAGTATACATGTCTAAGAAACATTCGATCCTCTTTAGAAAGTCTCACAGCTTTAATTTATTTGATGGCCCTTATGAAGGTCTCCAGCCGCAGTGTGCGTCGTATAGAGGGATACGAAGTGCGTTAAATGTGTCGAGACTTCGATGTTCGCTCGTTGGTGTGGTGTGGAAATTGTGAGAAATTGTGCCAGCTCAGGTGTAATCCTCGTCACTTGACCGTGGATTAAAATTGCGGGATCTGTCACCAACAGACCTCGAGTAGCTTTGCATGTGATGATAATATAAATCTCGCTCACTAATCTTGATTTCTTGAACTCGCAACACGAAATTCTCAATAATATCTTTCTTCATGCACTAACTCTACTTTATAATAGCAAAATCACGTCCAACTGCTGTATTGTAGTTTTTTTCTCTTTCGAACTCGATTCACTAACTTTAAATATTTGTTTTTGTTTATATATAGAAATGATGTTTCTTTTACAGAAAGATGCTCTCAAATTTTTTCGAAATATATCCCCTAGAGAAAAAGGGTATGAATTTAACCCATTATAACATTTAAATTCTGTAGAATTGTGTTCTTATATTTTTATGCGCAGTGGCACACAAGAATTATTGAAGGAGTGGGAAGGATTGCAAGTCCACTATCTTCATATCATACTCCAAAACACCGCTGAACATAATCTTCTACACTATTAAAATTCGTAGGTAAACAAACGTTTGTACATCTATTTTCTCACGAACCGCACGATGCAGAAACTTGTCGAAGGTACCAAAAGCTCGGGAATTATCCAATGAATCCGCGCGCGTTTTCACCATTTATATTCCAATATTGCAATTAGTTAAAAAGATGTTAATTAAAAACCTTTGTTTTACTCCTGCGTTTTGTTTCTTCCACCACACAGAGTGAAAAACCGGGAGGTGAACATTTTTTTTTTGTCCCCTACGTTTTTAAGACACAATCTAATTTTTTCTATGAGACTGAGACAAAAAATAATTATAGAATCAGAAAGAACATTTATTTCGGCACGATATGGTATAATTTATTTTTCAAAATACAGATATTATCTATTTTTACGATTTTTTCTAAAATGTGGCATAATTGATGCGTTTTTGTGAAAAAGATTTCTAAATCGTTTCGTTTGAATTTTCTTTCGTGTTAATGAAATGATATTCTACACTAAAAAAAGTTCGTGTTTTTCTCTTTTAGAAAGAGAGAGAGAGAGAATAAGTCATTTAAATGATAAAACGTCAAAAACCTTTTTTTTTACGATTTTTTTAAAAAATACTCAAATGTTTAATTAAGTACCTAATAACTCCTTGGTTTATAAAAAATAGTCTCTTGAAACTTTTTTTCCGTGTGTATAACAATATTACCCGTAATCTGTGCAAAGATAGGAAAATTTGCTTAAAGTTAACGTTTTTTTCTTAAAATTGTTTTTCGTGTTTACCCCCTTTGCGAGAGTTAATAACACACACACACTAACAATGTTATATTTTTTTTCATTTTTTATTTAAAAATTACCGTAATTTTCAATCGATGTATGAAGTTTGATGGCATTAACTTAAAAATGAAGCCCTAAAAAAATTAAAACGCAAATTACGCAATTTTACAATATCCAAGGGTTTGGCGGCGAAAACCTGTTTGGCGCCAAATAACTCTTTTCCCCTGTGCATGACACGTTTGATGAAAGGTTACACTAGAAAAAAAGATGCCTATAAATATTGAAAATAACTAGATTTGGGGAAATTGAATATCTCTTTCTTTTATTTTTAAAGTCTTTTCACACCTTTTTCCCGACAATTTCGTAGCGCGTTTGGCAGAGCACTTGAGCACTTGATTGCTACCGTTTGTACCTAGGTCGAAACCAACACATCATCGCTTAATTTTTATGATTTTTTAAAAAAATACTCAAAATTTTATTCGTGCATTTAATAACTTCGCCAGCAATTTTGTTATTGGAAAGATAATTTATTTCCCCACAAAATACACTTCTTTTTTTTTACAAAACAACGATACATTACATAGTTTATCATTTTTTTCTAAAATGAATCATTATCAATGCGTTAATATGAAAATGATTTTTAAAAACCAATAATTGCATGAAACTTTTTTCCCGTGCATCGAACATTTCAAAAAAGGCTCACAATTTTCTAATTCAACATTTAATATAATTGAGAAATTTTGTTATTATAGAAATTTCTACTTTTATCGACATACATCTATTTTTTTAATTGTATATATTCGTTTCCGGGGCCTAAAAAGTTGCAAAGTGAGGGAGTGAATATTAAAGTCCCACTGTTTACCCACTGTCGAGAGCTCTGATAGCGAGAGGGGAAGGGGAATTTCCATGACAATATGTTATGCATTTAAAAATGTTCGTGCAATGTCGGAGGGAAACAATGCTGTCTGACAAAGAAAAGGAACGAAAATATTTCGAAAAAGGGAATTTTTTTGAAGTTATACACTCGGTAAAAGCAAGTCTAACTTGATTCGCTAGGATGCGACAAAGAACCCCCCAAAATAAGCCACATGATCAAAGGAGGGACGATTTTCCCCACGTTTGATCATCGCTTCAACAGTCTTCCATTAAAGCTTGTGATATAGTGCTTTACAGTACCACATGCTTTTATATATGAAGTGTAGTGAACACAGCATCGGCGATACCATTGGATATAAAGAAAAAGGTAGGATATTTATATTATTGCATAACTTTATTCTTGAATCATTATTGAATTTATTTTTAGTTTTCAAGATAACTGAGTATAATAAACTGATGCATTTATATATGCCAACATCACTAGTTATTTGTAAATTAAGATGTGTTATTCTATATGAGAAATATTGGTGTTTAAAAATTTATATATTTTTTAATCCATCAAATCCTTTTCTTAAAAATATTAAAAGTTTTATTAATAACATAACCTAAAACTCCACGCATTTTATAGCAATGCCTCGTTATTGTTATGTACCCAACTGTTCATCAAATTAAATACCTATCCTTACATGTTCCCGCGGCTTTCCATCCTAATTGAATGAGATAACTTATTGATTAACATATTTCAGTGAATTGCTAAATATACTCTTAATACGGTTAATGTTTTTGAAGAAATCCGCTTTATTAATTCTGTTCATCATGAGTTATGGCTATTTAATCTTAAGAAAAGTATATTGAAATTTGTAATACAGGAAAAATTTTGCAAGCTGAAAAATAATTGCGCGTTAAGAGCGTGCTATCTTTGCACTTAGTTATAAATATGGTACTATTTCACTGAAAAATTTAACTTCAAATTATTCAGGAGATATATATATATTTAATGTTAAAGTAGATATTAAGGATTTCTCAACGAAATATTAAACATTTCAAATAAATTAGAGGATATCTTAATAAAAGAGTATAAAATTTTAATGTACATTATGGGTTATGCGTGCATAATATAAAATTCGATTGCTCCGATTGCAAATGTATATTTCTTTCAAATAAAGAGATCAATTTTAATTCAGAAAAAGCAGGACAAAACATTTGAGACTTCTGGATAGAAGAGATTTAAAAATGCCCACAAACATTGCTATGAAAGTCATTTCAACGCGCAACATCTCATTTTTAATTTGTTAATATCGAAAACTTTCTAATCAAGATTTCTTAAAGGTTAATTGCCAGTTATCTGTTTCCAAACACAAAAGAAGCATATTTGGAATTATATGAGTTGTAGAATGTCTCGCATTTTCGTTTCATTCATCTTGTGTTAAGTGTAACGCACCTGCATTTTTATATTTTTTAAAAAATATTCACTACATTTGGGAGTATATGCTTAAATAATTATTAAAAAAAGCGCAATGAAAAAGTTTTAACAGCGAAGGATAATCGAAAAATAAAGAAATTTAAGGCCAATTAGATCAATGTTGCTTTTTATATTTTACTGTTGGTTGAGTCCTAGGAGGACCCACTTTTGGTGGCCAAATTTTTTGTCGCCAAATTTTGAGTGATAAAGGTTACAATATGGTAACCCTTCCCTTTCACCCCAAAAATTTGGAGTTTCAAATTACCGAAAAAATGGCAACTTTAAAAAGGGTGAAACGTATTTCGCCTTTTTCCGAACAGACGGTCTTTTTGACCCCTTTGTTAAGAATGACTTGTGAAAGGAAATTACTTGAAAGTGAGGCTAGGACAGGTTTCTTTGTGCTCTTATCTTTGCAAAAAGCACATTTCGTCCTTTTTTAATGTAAAACATATACTACCAAAGGTTTTCAGGCGTCCCTGACGCCATTCCAGAAACTCCGTTCATTTCATGATTTTTGAACTTTTCGTACCTTCCCCCCCGCACTTTCAGAAACCAACCGTTGCTCTTTGCCCATGTCGCCCCCCCCCGACACATACGGTTTCCAAGTGTTTTTCGTCTTTGTCGCCATTTTGAAAAACTTGTGTTTCTTAATTTGGCGCTATTTAGCGAAAAATTTTAGGCGCCAAAAAACACCGGTGGGTCCTCCTAATAAATTATTAGGAGTAATTATTAATAATTATAAAAATATTAATAATTATAAAATTATAAATAATATTGTAAATTATTAATTACAAACACTCTATTAAATCTCACGTACTATAAGCATAGTTTTATTAGCAATCAAAAAGTTTGTCACAATCCTCTTTTTGAAAATATAGCATTGGAATTGTGATTCAGTGCAAGTTTATCGATTAAGCTCTTGAGGTGGGGGCCAGCTGTACCGAAGGGCCCAGATAAGCAAGATTAAACCGGAATTGAGGGCCCCACTTTGGATCCGATAGTGCTAAGGGGAACTGTAGATCTTCTGCGCCCAGGACCCGAAAGGAGCTTAAACCGGCACTGGTTCCATCACTATAAATCAGTGTTTCTCAAATTCAGGGGCGCGCCCCCCTGGGGGGCGCTGTATACCTGCGAGGGTGGAGCGAGCATATAGAAAATAAAAGGTTTAAAAAAATAATTTTTTGGAGTAAAAAAAAAACAAAATGCTTTCTGACTTAATAAAGAATGCACATTTACACTGATATAATTTATATATATATCATCTGGTGATCATCAAAAATAAAACATTCCACTTAAAACGTTCATTAGCTATCTTTAATCCTACAACCAAATAAAAAAAAGTCATTTTGTTTGCTTTACTGTAATCACACGATGAAAGGGTTTTTTATTACGTTTCTTTTAACCCCCTAAAATACTACTTTTGACTATCATATATTTGACCTTCAAACTTACTGGTATGTTTCACTCCATCTGATTTTCTCTTACAAAAGTTGTAAAAAATATTTTTCTGTTGCTTTTTTTCCATGTGAATGAAGCATATTGCGTACTTTGAAGGATTATTTGGCCAACATATAATGCATAACTGAAAACTTTTTACGCGATCCTATTTAGAACTAATATCCATATGTTTTATTGAATACACATTTAACAAGGGATATGTCGTGCTATGCGCGGAGTCATCTGATGTCCCCTTGACAGAGTATTCTCCAATAAGAGTCTTAATGGGAACTAAAATGAATTTATCACATTTCGCCCTTTTGGGGGGGGGGAGTTGCAAGCGTTTTTTTGCAATCAAGATACTAGATTTGATCAAATTCCCTGCGCGACCACTTTTGTTCAAAAATATTTTCTATGAACATGCTTTATGTCCTTTATCAAGGGAACGCAGATTTGGAGCATTTTCATTAGTTATATTGGATTTTTTCTCAAAAAATCAAAGAAAAATTGAAAAGTCCTTCAAAGTAGGTAAGTATATTTTCTCTTAATTAAATTATTCGCTGGAATTGTGATTTTTATCGTTTATAGTAAAAACAGTTATAAAATAAATTATAGTTTAAAAACAAACTAAAAAAACACGCTTTTATAGTGAATCGAACTAAAAAGTAAAAAAATAAAAATATATATTACTTAATATATCCGACTACGTTCTGAACCGTAATTTTAAGAAAACGTTTAACGGATGATTTTCATGATATTTAGTGTCACTCAGATTAGAATACATGCATAAAATTGTTTTAAGGACATTTCGACAAAAAGATTTATTTAAATATAATATTTTGGCAAAAAATTAACTTAGAATAATCTTTTTTCCAAATGTTCTCCTTTTGTGAAAAAATGCTTCTATTAGAATAATATTTTGCCTGTATATAGCTCAGACCTCTGTTCACAGGCTCGAATAGATTTTTTGAAAAATTCACATTATTTTCAGAGTTACCACCAATTGAAATAATTATCGGCGTTTCTTTCTTAAAATTGCTCCCCTCTGTTGCCGTAAAATATAAATCATATCTATTATTCATTATAGGTATTTAAAATGTATTTTGTTTTGTAATATGTGTTTTTAAATATTTACATTTGACATAATTATTAAAAATACATTAATGAACTTAAGTCTTTTAATGTGTTTTTAATGAACTTCCGCAATAATTAAAACTTTATATTATCTGCTGCAAAATACTCATGAAATCATTTTAATAAAAATGATAAAATATGCATGTTAAAAAGAAATTAAAACACTTTTTAGAAATGAGTTATGTAGAGTTAAATTTTACTTATAATTCCAATTGTTTACAATATCAAATAGTTTAATATTGAAAACCAGTAGATTTATTTATCCCCTCATAAATTGTAATGAAATTATTAAAACTAGTTAATCAGTTTGACTCAATATTTCTTTTCACTCTTAAAATTTAAGGTACAAAAAGTTATGTTATGGGTTGAAAGAAAACCCATGCTTAAAATTCCTTTACTGGCATACAAGGGTAATCCAGGGGTAGAATGTGCAATATTGATAAATTTACTATTAATGATAACTTTTTATTAAATATTCACTATTTAAATATTGTACACATAAAATTCTTTTCTTTCTCTTAAAAAAATTGTAATGTATACTTCGGTAACAGAAAAGGAAATTCAGTAGTAAAATTTGCATATTATAGAAAATGCATGTTTGAAAAAAAAATGTAGAATTTTTTAATGAAATGGTGCTGTTTTCATAAAAATATTTCAAACAAATCATCTACAGTTTTTGTAACAGAGGGGGATTAAAAATCCTTCCCAACTTCATGGTGATACTCTAAAAGCTCACATTTTTGAAATATTGTTAGGAAGTTTGGAGCAAAGTCCAAAATTCTATTAATTTAGGACACATACATTCCATTACATCTGTTGACTCATTCTACATTTTGCTTTAGATTTCTATAAGCAATGTATGTAATTTTTTTTTACTCTAACTATCCTGAAGAGTATTCTAGCATTGCATTATTTAACCTTCAGACATGCTGTGAGCACATGACTTATCCCTTATTTAATTTTTAAAGTAGCATCGGATCATAACAATTTCATAAGAATGAAGATTAGTTGTATCTGTCTAGTATGGATGAGATTTAAAAATGTTAATGTGAATGCTAAATATTATGTTAAATATATATATAACTGCAAAGATATTTTTAAAAGCTTACACAGTTGAAAATTCCAGCATTATTTTTTAACCCAATTAGTTCACTGGAATGTGCAGGCCTTTCGTTAACGGAAACGTATTTCTCTTTTACAATTCAAAAAAATTTTACACTAGTTTTTTGAGGAAAAGGCATTGGGTGTTAGTTGAAACTCTCAAAGTGAGTAGGGTAGAACACAAATACTTCTGTAATGAACACTGATAGATAAATTAAAAATATTACTTTTTCGAAAGTTATATAAGTTCAATAATGAAAATTTTAAAAGTTGAAATTCCACGTAGGAAATAGTGATTAATGAGTCATGCAACACAATATTTTTGCATTTCTGGAAAACACACCAACTGTTGCTAAATTTTTTACATGCCTCTTATTCCATTATTGATTTCAATCACACAACCTGGTTTTAAAACCTGGCAACACAACCTGGTTTTAATTTATTTATCTCCCTTCTACTTTTGTTCAAAACTAAAGATAAGGAGAGCTTCTGCATTTTTCTCGATTGGTGAGGTTCCAGTTTGACTTCTGCATTCTTGGACCCCTCTTTTACTGCTCTCTTCCCCCTTCGTTCCCGTTTGTGTTGGACTAAAGACTCAAGATTCCAAGTTCAAAGAAGGTCATGAATACAAAGCTGTGCTCTCAAGTGTCATTCTCGCTGTCCGATCTTGAATTAGAACAGAGATGGCCAACCCAAATGACCTTGCAGGCCACTTCGGAAAGCATTATAATCTTACGGGCTGTATATAAATATTATGTATCTTTATATTAGGTTTAGACCCATTACAAATATTTACTGGAGTGAAAATTTTAAAAAAACCAAACGGGATGAATTTTATTATTGATTTTATTATTTTTCCTTCTATACAAGCATAGATAATTTAGTAATAATAATGCAATGAATCAATGATCTTTTTTTTCATACAAACTGTCGAAGTCTGTGTCTTTTAAGATTAAATTGAACCACATTACGTATCCTGAGTTTAATTTGTTTTTGTATCCTCTTGCATTGAAAAATGTATTTCACTTAAACATAATTTTCTGAATGGCATTAAAATGTTTATAGCTGTGTGAGATGTACTGTGTATTTTGCGTAAGAGAATTTATAATACAAAATTTAGGAGCAGTTCTTGTTTAAATTTAGATTTTAACAATGAATTTGTTGATACGCCGATAAGTTCTTTCCTCTCCTCCATTTTACGTGTTATTTTTCTACAAATGGAAAAAGATGCATTTTCCATTAGAAAACTATTTAGTTTTGCTAGATATTGTGCTCGTGGAACCCAAGGTAGTAAAAACAATACGATATTCACAATCTAATAGGAAGTGTGTATATACAAAGATAAAATGTGTATTTGAATATTTCTCGGTTATATTATAATAAAAGTTTAAAAGGCGTTGCAAAATAAAGTTATTATATGTAAAAATTTTCAGCTTTAATGAAGAAGATGCGCTTTAGATATTTGTAACTATACAAATTTCATAAAGAACGTGAATCCATTTTGCATACATATTTATAAGTTTCTTTTCAATTTTGTTATTTTGACTCGTGGAACCCCATTTTTCCGGGGAACACAGTTTGAATTTAGGAGCTCTACAAACTGCAAGGAATTTGCGGAGAACCCCATTCCACATTATTAGAAAAATATATCCTGAAACAATATTTAAATTTAATCAACTTATTATAGTTTTATAGATTGTAAAATGTATTATATTTGTTATAAAAAAATTCTTTTTATTTTAATATAATTCAACATGAATAAACTATACCCCAGGTGTCACCTACCCCCAGAGGCGTAACGGAGAACATTTGGGCCCCCCTGCAAAGTCAGGTTTTGGGCCGGCACGTTGAATTTTACAAAGGGTAGGCACTTGCTACAGTCAGGCTTTGGGCCCCTTTAGAACCCTGCCCTCCCCCCGATGAGGGGTTTGCGGGGGTGCACGTTACGCCACTGCCTACCCATGTATTATACTTAGTAATTCGAATATGTTTGCTTTTTTTTCATTCAATCACAATTTATTTGCAAGCGTGTCTATGCAAATTATTTGCAGTCTCATTTCATATTGTGTGTCTTATTTGCTTGCACCTTTTTTTTTTTCCCCCATGCATTGAGAAACACATTGTTCTGATTGGTATCAAACTTTTTAGAGCTGTGTGAAAAGTCTTGTGCATTATACATGAATTTATAACCCGAAACTAAGGAGCCATTCTTGGTTAATTTTAGATTTTAACTTCAAATATGTTGGATGCCAATAAGAGTTATTCCCTCTCCTTAATTAGCAAAAAAAATTATCTTTAATTCTTTTATCACATTAAAATAAAAGTTGGAATCCTAATTTTGATTTAAAAAATAATTAAAATCAAATAATAATCTGGGAAGGGTTTAGTCGGGGCCTCCAACCTCTCGAGGGGACTTTTGTTTTTAGATGGCTATTTAAAGTCCTACCATGTTTCAAAGCACTATACATTTATAACCATCCAGGTCATCGCCAGGAAAAACTTCACGATTATTATTTAGAAAAAAATAGAATGCGTCAAAGAGAAAAGTGTCTTGAAAGACATAAGCAATGGTACAAGAGAATGTATTCATATTTAGAATAACCAATACTAAAAATCTTTATCGTATTTAACAAATAATTTTAAATAAAATTAACGAGTCAAAAAGAGGGGAGGAAAATCAAAATATTTCTCCCCTGTAGTTCACATTTTACCTTATAATTAAATTTTAAAAAATTACCAATTACCGTAAAATCCGGCATTCCACGCGCACTTTTAGCACAAAAAATACTAACGAAATTTTTGGGCACGTTATACGCCGCGTATAAAAAATGATAGCTTTAAAAAAAAAAAAAGAAATGAGCTCAAAAAAATTAGACTTCTACTTAGATTGGAATACAGTTTATTTAAAAGAGATGACATACTTAATGAACTTAAAGGGTTGTAGAGAGTTCTAGAAGTACACTACCTAAGATAAAAAAAAAACCTAACTTTTAAAAACCTAAGATAAAATACCTCTAATAAACCATTTCAAACATAAAGCATTGTATACGTACAATTCAAGTTCCTTCGTAAAAAAGGAGGTACGCGTTATACCGCAAATATACCTAAAAATTAAAAAATGCAACTTGAAGGTATAGACGAACGTTATACACCGGATTTTACGGTATTAAAAAACCTCTAATCCTTTTATCAAAATAATACTCACTGCTCACTTTAGTGATTAATAAAGCTTGTTTAGAGTAATTTTATAAATATTTTTCAGTTAAAATAATATAAAAAAAGATATAGTTCCCCCTCCAATTGTATATGTTGTACTCTTTTTAAAAACTGCAAACAACTGCTGATATTTATGTAAGAAACTAGTCCCAACTTTCCTAGGAATGTGAAGGGGACTACTTTTTTCCCCTTTTCACATATCCTCTTTTAACCCCTACAAATTCTAAGAAAACTACATTTCTCCTTCAAAACCCACCAAACGAGTCATAAATCACCATTCGTGAATGGAACATACTGGGAAATTTCATGTATCCTTCCGAAAGAAGGTGGAATGACAAGTTTACTTACCTATTCTTGCCAAATGTGCACTGCTGACTTAATAATTACTCGTAAAAAATTAATTTAAACATTTTAAAGTATGCGCATTTGAAAGAGCATAAAAAAAGGAAATTTTTCCTGTTTTTACTTCTTTTATCTGATAATTTAAAATATTTTTATGGTCGTTTTAATGTACTAGATATGAATTATCAAATCTTTAATTAATACTTAAAAGTACTTAGAAATTTTTTTAAGAAAATCGAAATAACGGAAAAATTTAATTTTTTTCGCTTTTTTAATTGCATTTTATTCCATGTAATTGAAAGCAATACCCTATATGTAAATATACGAGAAAGAAACTCAATAGGATTAGCATTACGCTCCAGATTTCGTGGTGGCGTTTCAACGGGACCCTTAACACGGCTGCCGAAAACCCATTTCCCTGCTTTTCAGAATAGACTCGTTCAAACGCAAAGCTCCCATTGAAAGCTGTTTTGTATTTGAGATGTATTTCAGTTGTCAGCCATGGGACCCTTACATTTGGATTTGTGCAGAATAGACTCGTTCATCTTTGACCAAAACTAGAGTTTTTGTTTGAGATGCTAGTAGAGTTGTTTGAAACGTGGCTTACTTCAGACGAATAGATCAAATTTTAATTTTGTTTTACTTTACATACATACAATTTTTTGGTAAGTACATGAATTGATGTTTCATTTTTATAATAGTACTGATTTGTTAATATTTCCATTTACATTATATTAATTTATGTAGTTTTAATTGATTAAGAGCTTATATATACACTGTTTTTTCGCACGTGTTGATGTTAGGCCTATAGGTTTTTTTAACGCGGATCAAATAATTTACCATATCAGTTAATTCCATAAAAACATTTGTTTTATGATGATGAAATTTCAACTTCTTGCAGGATAAAAGAAATTAACAGTTTCATTTATGTTAAAAATTACTTCCGGATCCGTATTTGTATAATAACAATATTCGCAAAAGAATTATTATAGAGCCATTACTATATTACTACATTATTAGAGGATTTTGTTGCATATATTTTCTGCAAATATTTCCTATTTTCTTTTTCTTTTTTATACATACAATCAGTGGCTCTCTGTTTAAAAGACATAAATTTTGACAAAAATGAATTATATATGTGATTTTTTTCAACTATTATGTATAAAATGTCTACTGAATTAGAGCAGTGTTTGCTTGCGACTTAATTTTTAATCATAGTTTTCATCAGGCCAGCTCCATACAATAAAAATGTATTCGAATTCAATAATAACATACTTTGACGTAAATCTACAACACAGAGCTTTCATTATAAACCGTACAAATTATCTCAAGTATTAAATTTAGTATGTAATTTCTTATGAGATGTCCATAGGGTCACTGCTAATAATTAAACTTTTTCTTAACACAGTATTGTTAAATTATTTATGAAATACATTGCATAGTAGTACTACCTTTATAAGTGTATTATATCAGTGTAAATATATATATTATTTTTTATTATGTCAAAATGTACTTTGTTTTGCTTCCTTCCAATAAATAAATAGTTTTTAGAGTCCGTATGTAAAAGGCGATCTATTTTTCAATGTGAGGATTAGGCGTGGCTGACATCAGAACGAATCGTTCTGCTTACGGCATCCTTGACCTTTAAATTTGGTTGAAAAATTTCCCAAAAATGTTGTTTCAAAGAGAGTTTGTTTTCTTTAATGTTATCTTTATGAATATTTGAATTTTTCAACAAGCCCTTGCGTGCCACTTGTTAACCTCACCTGAATTAAAGTTATGTTTTTTTAAAAAAAAAAAATGCAGATAGTAGCAGTTAAAACATACAATTCGTCATCATTTATTTTAAGTACTCAAAATCAAATAGCATAATGAAAACAATTTAATTTTATATAAGTTATGTTATTGAAGGAATATACGACATTTTTATAAGATACTCAACATGGACAAATATTTTCTGTTTGATGTTACTTAACCAAGTACTTAACATTACAGTCATAATACATAAATGGATGCATTTAATATCTCTGACCAAGCCTAACTAATTTGGATAAAAAATCTAGACCAGTACTGTCCATAATTTTTCGCCAATTTTTCAAATATTGGATGGAGCTTCTGCTGTCTGTACGGATTCAGATACTGTCCTTATAATCGAGTTCACCACTAATAGCAATGAGTTCCGATCTAAATACGAACCAGTGGTCAGGATTCCTGATGCTGATTTTAACATCGTTCCCAGGAGTGTTACTAAAAATACACGCCCTGCTCTACCCGTATCCGAACGATTACCATATGTGTAAATAAATATATTTATTAAACAGGGGAAATATAACATTCAATTTGAATCATTCAAATTCTATTTAAAAATAATTTATTTTTCTCAAGCTTTTTTATCAGCAAGTTAAAATTCTACAATAATGAAACATGGATAACAATAGTCTGACAAATAAAGTATGTGAAAATTTATCTTCGCTTTAAAAGTGAAATTATGGAAACCGCATATTTAGATACATAGATGAATTTAATTATTTTTACTAGTAAAAAATATTATATCTATAATTTTAATATTTATTCAGAATATTTGAACTTTAAAAAAAAGACCTATCTTGACACAAATAAGGCCGGTTTTCGGAATCTATTATTAACATGTAAAATAAATTTTAAAATTAATATTTTTTAGTTTTCAAATATTGTTTTGATCATGATGAACTTGCTAGCTTTCTAACAGTTTAAAATTGTTGTACATGTGGTGCGTAGTATAGATAGTTAGTTATCGTTAATTTTTATTTTTAAAAGAAGTACATAGATTTTGCTTCGATTTTCTTACTTTATGTATAAGAAATTTAAGATAAGTTGTTGAATTTAGGTCTAGTTTTCGAATTGTATCATATTGATACTATATGTCTATTTATATAATATTCGTTGACTTTACGGTAACTAAATAATAGCTTAATGTTCATTCGCACGTATTAATTTAGGCCTCATTCTTTTTCAGTGATGATTTCTAAATTCAATTTTTCTTGCAATTTTCTTTATAAATATCCTGCTGAACGGAATTTTATCATTACAATAAATTTTTTTTTCCATTTGATTAGTTGACTATTACATATTGATTTTTTATTCTTGTTTTTCGATTTCAGTATTCGAACTTCCCTGATTTGTAAGATATCAAATCAATCAATCAGTTATTTATTATTATTATTCAGTTCAAGAACTCTTAATTGAGCATTGCTTATGTTACATAAATTTTAGTATTCAAATGCTTAAAAAATACCAAATAAATTTTGAAAAGTTTTGAAGGAATATATTACGCAGAAGAATTGCTAAAAGCAATAGACAGGGTGTTCCGAAACTGAACGGCAAACGTCATATTCTCCGCCACATCATTAGTTACTGTGATCACAAATTTCCAAATTTAAGTATTATTTTTTCCACCAACGGGGACTTAGACATTAGTGCTTTTAGTGATAGTCACAAGTAAATAAAAAAAAATTGCAAGGCTTATTTAAGTGTTATGTAGTTTGTTTGATTCGGTTTGGAGAAAAGCATTTCCACTAAATTTGACAATTCATAAAAATAATAATAAAAGAAATGGAACATGCAAATAAAGTGTTTTATTCCAAAAGATGACCCATTCAGTTTAAATTCAAAAATATATAACATTTGCAACATTTTTATTCTTAAAAAAATATTTATTGCCAAATTTTTTAAATACATTGAGGTATTTGACTGCGGGAAGAAACCTGATATTAAAAAAAATTCTTATATAAATGCATAATTTTTATTCATATTTAGTTTTATCCGAATTAGATAATATAGATAAAATTATTTGGTTATTTTTTTTTAAAAAAAATATTTAAATGGGTTTTTTTAGCAAAAAAAGAAAATATTTTCAAAGCATTTTCTTTTTATCGACTCTTTTCAATTATATTTATTTCAAAAATTAATAAAATGCAATTTAATATTTTCCCTTTATATAGATAAGTCTTCTATATCGAGCATAAAGTCAGATTTTTGAGGAGTAAAATGCATTTGAATCCACAATTGAATTTCTTCTACAGTGGCTGATTTAAACAACAGTAGCTTCGAAACAACACATTTCTCAATTTATTGGCGCCAAACAATTATGTCCAGGCAATGAATTTTATCCTGAAATCATTAATTTTTTTCCTCATTTATATATGAATTGAATTTTGAGCAAAATACTTGTAAACTTCATGTGGTGTAAAACATTTGTAGTTTTTATTTCATTTAACACATTAAATGATGCTTAAAAGTTACTTGATTTCCTCCCCCATCCATTCAGGTCCAGGGATCACCATCATCGCAAAATAATACACATTTTTATTTTTGCGTCTCCCTAACGGGCGAAATTAATTAAACTGTGAATACAAAGTTGTATCGTACCGTCAAGAAAAGAGAAAAAAATATGTGAATCACATCTAAAGTGGCGGGCCAAAAATATCCTGTTACAGCTCAGAGTGATACTGCACATTCATGATTCGTAGACTGTTATTATATCTGAGAAAACAAAATCGTAATTGTGAAATAAATGCATAATATCTTGATATTTTTTTTTAAATTGGTGAGTTCGTTATTCACGCTATGTTTGCATATCATACTTTAGGGTTCAAAATATTTTTTATATTATTTATATATATATACTCATAAATAATAACCCATAATAATGAATGAGATTAACTTTAAAGAACATAAAAAAAAATCAGTTGATAATACTTTGGTTGTGTTTCACTATTTATATGATGAAAAGAATATAGTGCAACAATGTAAAAAATTATCTAGTATTATTAAACTGAATGGAGATGAAGTACAAACGGGGAGTCCATACACATTTAAAAACGAAATATGGTACAAGATTGTTAAAACAAAAAGAATCTAATTGCAATGAAGATACAAATTTGAGCACACTTTCTAAGCCTAAGCCATCGGATATTTTAGAATATTATTTTTAAAAAAAATAATTCGGATGAAATTATTGGACAAAATAACGTTTCAGGCTTAATGACATGGCAATTGATGCATGGTTTTTTAAAAATCGCATTTCCAAATATTGTACTAGTATCACAGACTGAATAGCAATATTTACACATTTTTGTGGTTTAAATAAATAAGATTTATTAATATTTAAATAATAAGATTCCTTTACTTTTTTGTGTGTGTTCTTTATATGCTGTTATAATTTATAAGTTACAAATTATTTTGTGTGATATTTACTCTCTGTAGTAAAACTGACAAATATGAAACAAAGAAACACCTGCGTTTTCGTGCTTTTCCTAAAACTTCTAATACCGGTATTATAACCGGTATCCCGGTATATTAAGATCTAAAAAATATCAAATACCGGGATTGAACTTTGGTTCGATATTGCAATCCCTAATACTTAGAAATATCCATCTGACGGACGGTGATAGATAACGAAAATCGCACATATAGGAGTTGAAAAAAATCGCCAAGCCCCACCACGTGATCCTCTAACTGGGTAGTCCAACTGACGAAGTCAAGGCAGACCACCCCAAAAATTTCACCACAGCGTTATTTACAAGCAAAAAAGAAAATCATACCCGTCAGAGAAACGGATCTTCCAGCCAGAAAGTTAAACATCATTAAGTGCGGTCAGTACTGGGGAGGGTGACCACCAGAATTCTATTATATAGAAATAATCTTCACCGTGAAAGTTAACAAAACTCCTAGTAAGCGAATTATATATATACTTGACCTTTTCACTATAAATTCGCTACAGAAAATTAAAAGAATAATTAACTAAATTATGTGCCATAAAATCAATAAGTTGTGTTGAGATAAACATAGCAAAAGCGCCGTAAAATTCCCTCAGACATAGAGAAACTGTTCAGTACATTTATTGCAATTCAAGCTAATAGAAATAGCCTTTAGATTAAAAAAAAATATTGATTTATGCACTTGCATAATACGGACTAAAATTAACATGGCACATTTTCTATCGTTGAACCTTTCATATTCCATCTGGTCAAATATTTAAATATAATAAGTATAGCGGTTATTTTACGAAATGCTTTTTTATCTGTCAAAAGTGAGTGTGTAAGTATACTTTATTAGAAAACATCTATAATTTTAGTTGAATTTAATAAAAATTATTTTTAAGCGTAAAACATAATATGCGACGCAACTAAAGACAAATATTTGTTCCTCATCAAAGATCCTTTTTATTTTGTTTTGTTAGTAATGTAATTAAAAATTTTAGTTTGGTTATTTTTTTTAAAAAAAAAAGATTATTTTTGTGTAGGATAGCTGATGAGGGACTCTGAGTATATTATTATATCAGTATTTTAAGCGTTTATTGACAAAGTTGCTCTGAATATTTCAAAATGAATTGATAAAGATAAAAAGGGTGTTTACTGTCTGAACTTGCGTACGACAACACACTCTAGGGCAAGAACCATGGGAATTAAAATAATATATATAGCAGTAGCGTACCTTGGAATTTTTTTAAGAAAAAGGGGGGTCGAAAGTTTACCATTCTTGTATCACGATTATTTTAATTTTGTTAATTTTCAGGAACAAAACACAGTAAAAACTAATTATTGAATAAATAATTAGTATTAATTAATAAATTTAATCATTAATAACAAATACTTAAATTTTACCTACTATATACTTAGAATTATAATCAATCGGAAAAAAAATCTAAGGACTATGGGGGGGTCTGGACCCCAGGATCCCCCTTGTGTGCGCCACTGATCTATAGTAAAGATAGAATTTGAATTCTCCGTTGAAAATTGTTTGTATTTTCAATAAAGTTTAAAAATGTAACAAATGTAGGAAAGACGTAAAAAAGAAAAGCGGCATTAGAAGAAACCGATGAATCACTAAATGAATCTTTTAAAGTCGTTGAACTAAAAGAAATTATTTTAAAATCTTCAAAGTTCGTAAAAGATAAGGAATTTGTGTTTTACATTGTAAAAATGAAGATGATTTCCATTAGTTTTGCTTGCAACAACAAACGAATCTATTAAAATATTTGCAAGTATTACGTTGTTGTGAATACGTTGTTTTCGTCTTTCAATAAATGAACCGTTTACAGGTTTATACAAATAATTAGTTTCATTCTTAGTACTTAAAGAATTCACAAATATGATGTTGCAACTAATATTCTTTTATCAGTAAAGACATAGGAATATATAAATATATCATTTGACAATATTAATATCCTCTTGTTTTTATTAAGCGAAATAATCCATTATAAAATATAAATGTGAGTATTTGTAACTATATCAAAAATTTCAATAAGAAAATTATTAGTTTTTTATTCTATTATGTAATAATAAGCACACACACTTTTTTTTCCTACCATGATAATTTTTTGTGGACAACGATAGTAAAATACTTTGGTAATAAGATTAAAATTTCAAAAACGTGTTTACAATATTACTTTTTTTGGAATAAATAGGAATATTGTCCTTAAAGGTTCACAATTTTTGAAGGGAAACTTCTTAGCGCTCGAGAGTGAATGAGAAATTTTCCTACCTATTGGGGGTCCTATCTCCCCAGACCCGGGAACATCTATCAACGGTTGAAAGAAATGCAGTGACATTACGGTGTAGACAAAATAGCTCTCGCAGTAAAAAAGGGTGCAAATTTTTAAATATCTTCTTAGATTGTTTGCTACATGGTGATGTTTTCGGCGTCTAATTTGCTTTTTTCACTTTCATTTGCGTTGACTTATATTAATTCTATTCAGAAAGCCTGAATCAAATGCACAAAGAGGAAAAGTGTTTCGTGAAAGAAAGAAAAAAGAGAAACTAGCAGCAGCAAATCCAGTCGAAAAAGTGACAAGAAAATAAAAAAAAAAATCCCAGAAAAATTGTGCAAATTCATCAAGTGCTACTGCGGAATCTCCTTCAGAGTACATGAGAGAATATCGAGTACGAAAAAAAACACTGCAAAGTACTCTCTTATTGCTCAGTGTAAGGGATAGGAATGCTATTGGGACTCTTCTAATGCTGTGTTTCGCAAACTGTGGGGCGCGTCCCTTTAGGGGGGCGTGATAACAGTACAAGGGGTGGGCAGGAATATCAAAAAGTCGAGAGTAAAAAATTATTTTAAAAAGTTATCAAAATTTACTAAAAGGAAGCAAAACAAAATAAATTCTGACATAAGAAAAATACCCGTTGCACTCTAATTGTTATCTGTTCCAATTTAAAAATTAGAAAATAAAAGCAACATAATACTTTTCTTATTACTTAAGAGTATATATAATTTACTTAAAATATCAAGTACTTAAAAATAACTTACTTAAAATATCTATTATATGAAAGTAACATATAAAAAGTTTAATAGTTATCTTGATAATTTGACTGGTTTATAATTAAGATAGTTTTGTTGTTTTAGCGTCAAAGTACATTATTATTGCATTCATTACATTGCATTGTATGGGGAGAGGCGCGATGAAAATTAGGATTGAAAATTGGGTCGCAAGTATTGAAACTTTGAGAAGCACTGTTCTAAAGACTGCACAGATTAATATGGACTTAGTGAACCCCCTGTTTCATTAACTACAGAACCCTCAACAATTCTAATGCGTGTTGGAACGGATACATGTAAATCAATAATAAGTTCTATCTTATGTTACAAAGATTATGATTCCCATAAAAATGCTCAAAAACAATTTCAAAAGCGATTCATTGAAAATCGTTCAAACAAAAAATATTTTACCTGTCATTGATTTAGAAGACCCATTAAAGCATGCTACAATTGCCGAGAAACTATAAATAGGAAAAGTATACAACACTTATCAAAATATAATGGTATTGTATACCCAGAAATTCTAGGACATATTTCTACTTTGAATTTGGTATCAGAAAGACTCATTTCGCCACGAATACCTTTCACGAAAATTAGGCGATTGAGGCATGTGTTCGGTCAATATGGAATATTAGGATAAGTAAACAATGTTCCAACACGTCGCCAAAGAAATTTCACTTCTATCGCGTTACTTTCCACGCACCATTTTTTCACCAAATTAGTTTAAATTTATTTTTATAAGGGAAATTATTAGTTTACTATGAGGAACTATTAAATACCTTACGTAAACTTATTTTAGAAAAATACAAAATATAGAGTTTTATAATAGTTTATCTCTATATTAAAAGTTAAATATTATTTTACAGTTTAATTAATTCTGACAAACTAAATTAGAACATGAAATTTGTGTTGTCTTATTTTTTCAACATTTTAAAATATCCTAATCGTTCCTTTAAAACTGTTTATTTTTGGGGAGGGGAATTTTTGGTTTTTTTTTTTTAATACGCAGAACTGACTCACTTCGCAAAATCAATAAATCTCTGCCATGACTATGAGTAAATGGTACTAGTGCACCCCCAAGAAGGTGCATATCTTCTACCAGTTCTGCAACATTTCAACTAAAAACCCTTCTATATATACACGCCCTATTGTTATCGCATTTCCCGTTTGACTGAACATAAAGATTTCATTGGACGGATTGCTGAAGAAAGATTTTTATCGCCTACTTTGGAAACCTTTAGACAAATATTTACGCCAATGTCCTTACAGAAGCCAATGTCATCTTAGAAGCATGTCATTTCTAACTCTGCTTTAATAAAGTGTACTCCTGAACCCTCAAGAGAGAGAGATTCTTGGTTTTACTTTATATAAACGAAATTTATTGTAAGTAAATGAATTCATTTTTTCCTCTTCTTAATTAAAACTTTTTGCTATACTGTTTTCATTTATATTACATTCTTTTATGTAAGTTTAATTTACATCTTGATGCTTGTTTACACGTGCAAATTTTAGGCCTAAAAGTTTTTTAACCAATGTTCATATTCTTCAATTTTTCTTGTACTGCTATGTATACATTTTCCATTGAAAGGATGGTTAAATTGACATTTTAAGGCAAAGTTTAACTGGGTCTGGGGCCAGAGATTCCTCACATTTCAAACTAGGCCTCAATAAGATCACGATTCGAATAAATAAACGGTCAAATGTTTTTTTTTCGTTTTTATTCTACGAAGAACTGGGTATATCTATCAATATCTAAAATGCCTATATGTAATGAACGTCTTCCATGTATAGGCCTAGGCCTACCACCATTTAACACTCATTCAGTCAAAAAGCGGAAGTTGGTCGAGGTGGTTTGCTCAATTGTATGTCATACAAATTATTTGTTCGAGTTATTGTTCGTACGAGTATTTGACAACGAATGCTATGTACCGTATATTTTTAAGAGTCACAAGTGGGGCCTGCATTTGTGTAAGGGCCCAGGGCCTCAAGAAATCTTAAGGTATCCGACTACCCTACAACCATGATTTTTTTTCAAAAATTGGCAAACTTTTTTATGATTTTATTTTATAGACCATTTTATTAACTTAATAACAATACCAAGTACTTTATTTTCCCTCCACTAGAACAAAAACTACAAGCGTTTTAGTAACAGCAAATGCCATAACTTTACACAAGATGTCAAACTTTGAAATGCATTTTACGCGAAACGTGTTTTTTTCGAAAAACTCAAACGGGGACCGCGATTGCTCAAAAAGTTTTGAAAATAATTAGCTGAAATTTTTTGCTTATGTTCTGCATAACAGTAAAGTGTTTTGATCTTCAGATTTATCAATAACTGTTTTATTTCAAAATTTGCAGCTCTTTATGGAATATAGTCAATGTTTTAGCCATTTCGTATAATGACTTAGATAAAGTGCTCTAGTTTTGTAAAAATTAAAATATTTCTTATCGTGAAGATCACTTCAAACAGGAATAACAAAGTAACACATCAAAATTGAAAAATTGAGAATTTGTTCATAAAATCTTTGTAGAGAGAGCAGGCCCCGTTTATGTAATTTTTGTACATTTTTTACTAGTTTTTTTCCCATTTTAATAATAATAATTTTTTTCCTTTTACCAATTTTAGGATTTTTTCCTTAAAATATACTATATTAAATATAAAAATCACAAAAGATCTCCATATTTCCTTTTTTCAAAAAAAGTTGTCGCAAGTAGTCGGATACCTTAAGATGTCCCTGGATGGTTATACAGTATCTTATGCCTTTCTTACTTATCTTACTTCTCTGCCTTAATGCAATGCCTTACAAAACGCTTAATTTTTCATTTTGATTAATTGATTTCTGATATGCATCGGTTTCTTGCTGTTAGGTCTAGATTTCAGAATTAAGCAGATTACGGTTTTAAATCTGTTATGGTATTATATATTTCATTTATTTTATATACATTTTAATACGAGATGTTAATTTATTCTGCTTTAATTATTTAATTTTGCATGATTTTATGTATATATATATATATATATATATATATATATATATATATATATATATATTTATATTTTTCTCTCATTCATATATATATAAGTGACATGTGTATAAAAATTATGACGTAATATATTTAATATTATTTTAAAAATATTTAACTGATATCGAGTTCTATATTTAATACATACCAGTCAGACAATAAGATAACGAAGTCAGTAAAACGCACAGGAATTTTTGAAAGGGTCGAGTGGGGAGGATCCAAGGCCGAAGGTCCACCATTCTCGTATCATTCCCATATCGGGGATTGTTGATTCAGTTTTGTCGATTGGAGAAAGCAAAAAACAGTAAATATTAAATTATTGAATAAATAATTTATTTAATTAATAAAATTAATCAGTAGTAACAAATACCCGCGCGCGAGATTTAATTTTACGTAATATATACATACGATTATAATTAGTCGAAAAAAAATCAAGGGCGGTTGTGGGGGGTGGACTCTGAGACACCCCCTTGTGTGCGTCACTGAACGAAGGTAATGCATTAAGTAAAACATGTATATTAATGGCTAAGAAATGGAGTCGATAAGTAATAAGGAAAAATCTAAAAAAATCCCAATGATTAGACAGTATGCTAATTCATTTACAGAAAAATAGCATACAAATGTATAAATTTATATATAAATTTATTATGTGGCTACATAGAGGAAAAATTACCGTAAAAATGTAATTGCATGCATTTTGCGCTAAAATCTGTCGGACAATATATATTTGAAGGAAATTTATGAATTTTTTTTCTTTATTTATTTTTAGTGCATTGCACGTAATTGCACACAATTATATACATGGACAATATATTTCTGCTTCAATCAATTACAACTTTCTCCTTTTTTCTCAAAAAATTTTCCAATTTATACTAAACTAAACTGGAAATCAATAATTTGCAATTCAAATGTTTCACTTTCCACTCAATCGAATTGGAAAAGTTTCTGCTTATTAAATGAAGTCACATCAGTATACATGAAAAACTTGAGCGTTTCCGATAATTCTATGAACCGAAAAAAACCTCGCGGAAAATTGTGATCGATCACTCGCGTTTGTTGGTAATATTTCATGTTGAACTTTATTATTTTGAATAAAAATGCAATCCGTTTTGATCAGTGGCCTGCCAAAAAATTTGGTCACGTGCCATTGGTTCACCACCCCTGATATAGTCTCTGATTAAATTGAAAATATATTAATCGCAATATATATATATATATATATATATATATATATATATATATATATATATATATATATATATATATATATAAAGCTTGCACAGAGGTGGCCAAACGAAATGACCCTAGAGGCATTTCGGAAAAGATTATAATCTCACGGGTCACATTTAAAAAAATATGTACTTTTATATCAGATTTGGACCCATCCAAAACATTAATTGGAGTAAAAAATTTAAAACAGAATGAATTTTTTTTTATGTGTACAAGCGTACTTAAACAAATAAACAACTCAGTGGCACAACAGCCTGTAAGGGCCATGGCCTACTGCGCCCGTCTCCGTTAACGTGACTTGGGAAATGAGATACATGATAAGATGTTCCGGTCAGGTGACCAGTCTGATGCGAAACACTTATTTTTTAGATTCTAAACCCACGCACACTTGGTACTCATTTTATTGAATAACTGAAGGGATGAAATGGTGTTTCACCCTTTCTCAGCTGGGGTTTGGAATTTCGAACATGTCTCATGGAAGCACGGTATGCTACTACTCGACCACTTGGCTTCACAAACATAGATAATATAATAATAATAATATGTGATCAAATAATATTTCATTTATTTACTCTGTGAAATACTTGTTTCTCAGATCTTTCTCTTAGTTTTTGAAAATCGATCTCAATACATGTGTTTGCACATCGTTATTGATAGTGATGGTTTTCGTCCGTTAAGTTTGTGCACGATTTATGTTTAATAATTTTAATTTTTGACAAAAACGATTTGAAGGTGTAAGTCGGTGCTTATCAAACTTTCTAGACTTGCGACCGAATTTTCAATCATAATTTTTCTCGTGCCTCCCTCCATATAATATCAATGTATTGCATTCAAAATTAATATACTTTAACGTAAAGGTACAAGGCTACTCTAATTATAAACCTTACAAATTATCAAGATAAATGATAAATTAGTATATAACTTTAAGACATGTCCATAGAATTTACTGGTATTTATTAAACCTGCTCTTAACTTAGTACTGTTAAATTAATTATGAAACACATTGTGCAGTACTGAGACATGTATAAGTGTACATCAATATAAATGTGTATTTTATTTTTATTATGTTAGAATGTATTTTTTTTTTGCTTCATTGCAGTAAATTAATAATTTTTTTTAAAGCAATAAACTTTTATTTTCGACTTTTCCATAACATCGCGCCCCCCTTATAGAGTTATCATGCCCCCTAGGAGAGGTGCGCCCCACAGTATGAGAAACACTGGTGTAAGTAGATCGAAAGGCGCTAACAACTTTTTATGCCAGTTCTCTGAAATTGGAAAGATGTTTAAATGCTGCAGTGCGATGCCATCCACTTCTAGGTACGTATATAATCAGAGGCAACTTGATAAAATAGAAACAGTTATTACACACACTCACTTATTTGTTACAAAACACTCCACTAAAATCATAAACATTGCACAAAATAATCGTGTTTTGTAAAGTTGTGATGAATCTCAAATGCCGCAAAATCATTCAAAGAGGGCCACTTATCAGCTTCCCCTTTTTAAGAACCTGATTACTATGTCAACTTTCTATTAGTTTCAGAGTTGTTATACGGGTGGCACTCTCGTAAGTATACTTATCTGTTAAACTATTTCGAAAGCAGTACAAGTGTTTCTTGCTTCGACTTTTTCTTATTTTATATGTAAGAAATTTTAGGTAAGTACTTAGTTTTAGTCTCATCTTTTGAATTGTATCATTTTGCTGCTATATGCCCATCGATGTAATATTAATTAACGTTAGTGTATTTATTAATAAGCTTACTGTTTATTCACACGTGCATACTTTAGGCCTAATTGTTTTTCAATCATCAATTATATTCAATTTTGTTTCACAATGTTCATAAATTTTCTGCTGAAGGTAGAAAAAATAATATTTTCCATTTTTGTAAATTGCCTTTTCTTCATATACATTAATCTTTTGTCCTTGCTGCTCCATTTAGGTGCCTAAACTTTCTCAGATTTGTAGGATACCTAATTTTTCATCATTTATTTATTATAAATAATTGATAAAATTATCTAACTGTGTACGAACTTTTCAAGTCCTACTAGTTGTTCATACTCTCTACCTAAGTATATATATATATATATATATATATACATATATCATTTCCTCAGTCATAAATAAAATACTTTTTATTCAGCCACTCAGGTTCAAATACATTTCTTTTAACTCATAGTGGATGGCATTTGATGTTAATAAAGTTTTTTTCAATTATCAAATCATTAATTAATCATCAAATATTAACAAAAAAATTAATAGTCCAACATCATATATAAAAAGAAAAACCCTCAATTTGTCACTAGCACAACGGGTAGCGCGTTTCACTTGGGATCCACAGGTCGTGAGTTCAAATCCCACTTGGGGGAGGGACTAATTTCGAAGAATGTGATTTATTTTCTAATAAAATTTTATTGGAATAATTAAATTTAATTAATGAATAAATAACAACAAACACAAATAATAGTCTATCATCAAAGAAAAATGGAAAATCAATTTCTATTTTGTTGATTAATATTGTTGTTGTTACTGTTACTGATGCCACTTGATCAGCAAAGGCCAGATCGAGGCCCAGGATATTCATGGCAAAGGGCTGAATGACGCCTGTCGTTAGCCGTAGTTTTGAGCACCATACAGGTGATGGTACGATTTGGCTCGGTTCGTCAACCAATTTAGAGGAAGAACACCGAGGGTGGTCTGGAGGCCTCCCACCTCTCTACCTCTTCCTCCAACCACAGAATGGGTCATGCGGCACAACGGCTATGTAGAGTACCCCCATGCCGCAAAGGCACTATACATTTACAAACATCCATGAGTTCTCCGATATTCGAACCCAGTCCCTATGGCACTACAGCAGTGCTTCTCAAACTTTCAATACTGGCGCCCCCCTTATCAATCACAATTTTTATCGCGCCCCCCTTATACATTAATAATGTACTGAATGCAATAATAATGCACTTTTTTTTACGCTAAAGCAATAATCTTTATTATATACCGTACAAATTCATGACATAAGTATTAAATTTTGTATATGTTGCTTTTAAGCAAAAAAAATATTAAGTAATATGATAATTATTATGTTATTTTTCCTTTCTCGAATTTTTAAATTGGAACATGTTGCAAAATGCGGTGGCTGCTTAGAAGATAAAATATAGATATCAGCGTTTTTTAGAAAGAACTCAATGGGTCAATTTCTAATCATAAGCATTCCTTTGAAAACTTTGCTGTGTAAGACAAGTTCATGGAAGTTGCTAATACTTATTAAACTTGTTCTTAATTTAGCATTAATTGATTAGTTATAAAATACTCTGTGCAGCACTGATACATTAAACGTATACCGGTAAAGTACCCGCTATTTGCACGAGTTCATTTATAAGAAAATAAAACATTATTCATATAATCGCTGAATTTTAATGAGAGTAAAGCCAAATGTGTGTGTGTGTGCGCGCAACAATGTTTACAAAAATGTAAATGATTTTTTTAAATCGTTGTTCAAATTATAATTAGTTTTAAGTGAACTATAATTTTAAGCCTCACAGAATTAGCATTTAGAATTGATGTTGAATAATGAACAATAATATAAAATTCCGATGAAAAATAATTGTATTATTTTTAATATTTAAAGTGAAAAGACTTCTACATGTTTTAAACCTGGAGCAAGCACGCACTCGATACTAATGGTCGAGTGGGGTTATTGAGCCACCCCAACCTTTTTTTTTAATTATTTTTATAGTACACAATAAAAATCGTAATTCCAGTGAATAATTTAATTAAGAGAAAATATACTCACCTACTTTCAAGAACACAGAAAATATTTTGGAAAAAAAGTTATCACACCGGAAACTCAGTCAAAACAAGTACCTCAAGATTGTAAAAAAACGTTTGTCACTTCCAAAAAAGAGGTAGATATGTGACAAATATATTTTAGTTCACACGTTAAGACTGTCAAACAGGAGGATAGTGTCAGAGCCATTGGTAACAATTAAACAGTTTTGCCAGAATTACCGATTTCGTGCACTCTGTGCTCGGCGTGACAGCTCCGGAATAAAAGGGTATTTATTACAATATGGATGTTCAAAAAAATTATGTAAAACGTTTTTCATTATGCTTTTTTATATGTTTGGGAATAACTCATAGAAATAAATCTTGGCCAAATAATCCTTCAAAGAGCTCTCTGTGCTTTTCCAAAAATCATAAAAATATTTTACAAGGAAAAAATCGCAGCAGAAATAGTTTATTTGCAACTTCCCTAAATGAAAAAACAAATACACATAAGAGCAGTGACGTAACTAACCGTACAAGTAAGTTCGAAGGTCAAACCGCAGCAACTACATTCTGCTGCCTACAGCTGATGACAATAATATAACAGTAATGAATATTTTATCTTCCTAATTTTTTTTTTCGATTATGGGTCTGGGTTTTGTTTTTTCTCATTTTGGCTAGAAAAGAAACCGTAATAAAAGTAGAAGCTTTAATTTTTTATGACGTAATATCGCAGATATATAAAATATATCAGTGTAAATGTGTATTTTTTTATTATGTCAGAAAGTATTTTGTTTTACTTCATTCCATTAAAAAAAAAATTTTAAACTTTTATTTTTGATATGCTAACGCCCCCCCAGGGGGGCGCGCCCCACAGTTTGAGAAACACTGCACTATAATCATCTACGCTAATTTAATATTGCGATTTTGTCATATGTATATACATATATTTACTTATATTAATTGTAATTATTTAATGACAGTGACTTAAATAAAACTTTTTTTTTGTTTGTTGAACTATATAAGTAGGAATTGACTTTAACTTTCTTTTCTACTACTTATTTATTATATAGTTTTTAGTATACAAATATTTAAAAAAATACAAAACACATTTTTAAAAAGAATTCGAGGAATATAGTATGCAGAGGAACTCTAAACAGCGGTACGCAATTTGTTCCTAAATTGTGGGCTGAAAGGAGGAAAGTCATTTCAATTCTGGGAAAAATCAAAATAAATTTCAACATCCCCTATTTTAAGTAATGACTAGAATATTTTTGACAAAATGGGAAAAACTGACTTTGTATTTTTTTTTTCATTAGTTTCTGTGAAATCAAATTTTATAATTTTACTATTAATTTTTCAGTAACTGAATTTTACGCACTAGATCTATTAATAATAGTCACAAATCCAGCAAAACAACTATGCTGGTTTGGTTAAAAGTATTATAGTTATGTTTGATCGTGTATGAGAAAATGATACCACTTAACTTTGACACTTCTTAAGGTATCCGAAGACGTTGATAATGACAAAATTCGGTCGAGATAGATATTTTTTTTTTTTTATTTTATTGAATAGAGCTTTTTTAGCTTTACAACTCATGCTTTCCTTTGTTTCTAGACTTCACAGAAAAGCCAAGTTACAATCAATTTTATAAAGTTAGGAAAAACCAGAAGTGGGCCTTTGATCTATCAGAAACAGGCATTTAAATTGCTTAAAATCTATCATGGCGAGTCTGATAACTCAAAATGTTACAAATGCATTTCTATAAAACATTTTGAAATTGATATTTTTGTTATTTTCTAGGGAATGTACTAAAAAATTTGTTATTGCATGAATCAGTAGTGCACACAGGAATTTTTCAAGGGGGGTTCGAAAGTTCACCATTCTTGTATCATGCTTCTTTTGATTTTGTCGATTTTCGGGAACAAAACACAGTAAAAAACTAATTTTTGACTAAATAATTAGCATTAATTAATAAAATTAATCATTAATAACAAGTAATTAATTAAATTTTACGTACTATATACTTGGATTTATAATCAATCGGAAAAAAATCAAGGCCTTTGGGGGGAATCTGGACACACAGGACCCCCACTTGTGTGCGCCACTGGCATGAATACTTTTTGAGTTATGGCTTGCTAGTAGAACTCAATTGATTTAACCCTTTATCTACCGAAGGTACCTATATGTGCCACTCGCTTTAAAATTATATAGAATAACCATTCTTAAGAATGATCTTACGATACTAAGCAGAAATATTCTTTTAAGACCACTCTTCCAAGATGTATGGATAAATTTCTCAATGTTGAGTATTTATTTATGTCTCTTAATTTTCAATGTAGTGATTCAAAAATAAATTACTGCATGAAAAAAACTAGTAAATCATAATGCGGTAGATAAAGGGTTAATAACCGATGTCTTTTGTAAAACCCTATTTCTGCTTTTATGTATTAAAATTTGAGTTAACCTAATTTTAAATTATATATTTTATAGGTTAATAAAATTCACAACTGAATATTTTTCCTACATATAGCTATTTCTTCTGAAGAAAACGTGAATAAGAATTCCTGAAGAATAAAAGGTATCGGATTTCAAAGTTGAGTTTCGACCATAGCGGCTGGTGTACAACATATTTGCTACTTTGTGACTTAAGACTATGTCCAGGTATTGAATTTATGATGAATTCATCTTTTTTTTGTTTATATGTATATGAATTTAATTTTGAGCAAAATATAATGCAATTTCCATGACGTTTTTTCTTTTAAAAATATATTCCGAGTTCGAACCTTCCAAATTATTCATCACATGGTTATTATTTATGTGTTTAAGGGGAGTTGGAAACCTCTCTCTCTATATACATACTGACAATGTTAAATTGGCTGTTTTCGATGTACCTTTTCTCAAAATCTGTTTTATGTATATGCTTGAAATTTTTCATACTATTAAAGTACACTTCTCTCATTATACTAAAATGATCTTTTAGTTATTTTTGAATTTTTTAATAAATTATGAAATATTTTATCAAACATTGCGAAATTCGACCCATTTTTTTACTTAAAAATTTTGTAAAAATTAATTTTTGATTTTTTTACAAAAGCTCATTTTAGTACATATTAGACATCATTATAAATAATGCATAAAAAATTTGCATACCTGTGAACAGTAGTTTATCAGAAAAGGTACATCTCATATTAAAATTTACATTTTGAGATAAATTGATTTTAATGTATAAAGTGAGACTTCTAATCGGCTAGGAAATAAAAAAAAATATAAGGCTCATATTAAAATAAAAGATACATGTTTTGGTTTTTATCAGTCGTTACACTTTTAAGCAAAAACAAAGTAATTTGTTTACAATTTTCGCCATTAAAATGAGCGTGGCCCAAATTCAACGATTATTTAAAAATAATTTTAAGGGCTTCTAAATACCCTAGAGGTTAAAGTAAGGTATTTTTAGAAAGGCTAAAATCTATACAATTTGAAAATGTAAAATTCTCACATTGTCAAAAAAATAAAATTTTAGCTCAACACCCCTTAGCAGTACTTCAGATAAGAAAATATTTCATTTAACTCATTAGTGACAGTTAAATATTACGTGAATCGCTCTCCATTCCCAACATTTCTCACACAGGTACGTGTATGTGGTATATTTTATAGGGGGTAATGGAAAAACATAAATAAGAAAAAATCTTTCTCCGAGATAAGTAAGTCCTTCACAATCATTGTCAACCCCATTGTATCGCATTCCAACTCCTACGCAATACTTTAACTGATATCAGCTGATACAAAGAAAACATCTTATTTATAAATCTTTTATTATAAAAAACACACACACACAAGGAAAATAAAACTTTAATAATTATTTACAAAATTTTAGTTTCCAAAAATATACTTGTACTATGGCCGTGGAGAAATGATCCATCAAAGATTTTAAAGATTTTACAGAAAACATGCACGATTTCCTTAATAATAGTTGTTTGTGTTAAATAAAAAGAAATATTGTTAAAGTTTTAGTATAAGTAAAACTTACATCAAATTTTCAGATAAAATACATGGAATAACCTTCACATTAATGTATAAAATACAAGAATAACTAATCCAGCAATTACAATTCTAGCGTAGAAAGCATAGTATAAACGAAAATGGCTTTACTTCAACAAACAGTTATTTTTCTTTTTTAGCAATCTCTTATTAACTTCACTTGTATGTAACGGAATCTTGGAACTCAACTTTTACCCTTTTTAAAATTTCAGATTAATTCAAAATTTTGCTCACTTGTCAAGGACTGATGAAGATACAATAATTTAATAATTTTGTTTCCTGTTTTTTTTCCTGGTCAGGATCATCAAAAATAACGATTTCCTATTTTGAGATGCCATTCCAAATCGGGCGACTAATTCTAGTTCACATTTCCTGATTTGGAGACTAAAAGATTAACTAAAAAAGCATGCTTTTTCAGTTTTCTTAAAATATACTTTCTTATCACAATACTTGTTGCTGTTGTCACTAATACAAAATGTCGAACTATGTCAGATTGAGGCCTACAAAATTAGTTGCGACAAAAAGTTAGGTGTAAGCCAGTCATTAGCCGTACCTTCGAGGACCATACAGGTGACAGTACGATTTAGCTCAGTTCCACACAGATTTAGAGGAAGAATGTCATGGGATATTGCCAGGGTCCTTCAACCAACTTCAAGCGAAGAATTGCTTCTCGATGGCTCTTTAAGATTACCCCCATGCAGCACAGGTTTTATACATTTTCACATATCCATGCTTTTTCCGGGACACAACATTCAGCGGCACAACATTCAGCAACAACATTTACGGCACAACATTCAGCTTCGTTAACCATTGTGCAGGGTGGGTGCAAACTTAAGACACTTAAATGAACTTTATTTCGTGAAAAGTGAAAACTTAATTTGGTTGCGTATGTGTATAGGGTGTTCTCTGCATTAATAGTAAAAATCCTCATGAATTTTCAGCATATGTTACAAAAGCTACATCCGTTTTCTAAGATGCTAGAGCAGTGGTCTTCAAACTGTGTTTCATGGAACCCTGGAGTTTTACAAGGCATACTCAGATGTTCCACAAGCCGCAATAAAAAAAATTGAGTGGAAATAAATATGTGTGTTAAATTGGTTTACTTTCTTTATGAAGTTTGCATAGCTATAAGTATCTAAAACTCATACCCCTCCCCTATTCTCTCATTAAAAGTTAAAATTTTATTTATATATAATTTTTATTTCGAAACACTTCAAACTTTTATTGCAATATAAGAAAAGAATATTACATTTTACCTTTATATAGATACTTCCACCTAGATTGTGAATATTTTATTGCTTACTATTTTGGTTCCACGAGATAATTTTATGCTCTTTAGTTAGCACAATGTCTTGCAAAACAAAATAGTATTTTAATGGAAAATGCACCTTTTTGCATTTGTCGAAAATACACCTATAACGAAGGAGAAGAAACAACTTATCACCATATCAACAGATTCGATGTTAAAATCCAAATTTAAGCAAGAATAGCTTCTAAATTTTAGGTTGCAAATTCATGCAAAATACGCGGTATTTATAACACTGCTATAAACATTTTAATGCCGTTGAGAACATTGTGTTTAAGTGAAACATATCTCTCAATGTATAAATGGCTACAAAAACCAAGTATAAAAACAAATTAAACTTAGAATATGTAATGCGATTGCATTTAATCTCCTTTAACAAAGACTTTTTATTCGACTATTAGTGAGGAAAAAAGCAAGCACATATCGCCGTTGCTAAATATAATGCATGGATAGGTGACATATAGGCATGGTGAGGTAATAAAATAAATGCAATACTTTTTGAATTACCTTGACATAAAACATCTATAACATATTGATATACTTCAAATATATTATTTTGAGATATATTCTTCGAAGTATGTGTGTGTATGGAATGGGGTTCCACGAAAGCACCTTCAAGTTCTAGGTGTTCCCAGAGTTGAAAAGTTTGACGACCACTGCGCGCACTAGAGTATTAAGTATTTTCTTTAGATAATTCTGTATCAATACATTCTGTATTCTATATATGTATATATATATATATATATATATATATATATATATATATATATAACGTGTGCGCCTTTCCCTTTCTAGTTATATGTTTGGATCAAAACTAATAGAAGCTAAAATTTTAAGCTACTTAGGTTTGAATGACACGGTTCGCCGTTTATCTGGTATAGGGGTTCGTTAAGCTGAGTGCGGTGCCGTAGGTTCTGGGTTCGAATCCTGGATAAGGTATTGATGTTTGTGTTGTCATCCTTCTCTTCTTTGTGGTGTGTGATTCACGCTTTTTAGCCCCTATGTGGTACATGAGGTTTAAATGTTCTCAATAATAATAAAAAAAATAACATGGTTCTATTATATTACTCATGCTTCTTTTGTGCAATTCATGGTACATTTTGCTAAAATGTATTATCTTCAAAAATGTGTGTCATTAATGATACATAAACAACAGTTTTGAGATATTTGGAAATCAGGGAAGAGAGAGCGTAGCATTCACTAAGGCAAAACTCACTTTTTTGTGGTCACCTAAAAATCCACATTCTTTTAATTTCAAACTATCTCTTTGTAGTATGTAAATTTTTGAAAAATCATTACAGGAATAATGATCTTATCCGTTCATTTGGATATCACACTGAGCTTTTAGATCCTGAAAGGGAACGTCTCAACGCAGCGGCAAGAAATTTCGCGGGAGAGATAATACAAATTTTGGACGCAAGTTTGCAAAGGGACAATGAATGGCTTCGAAACAACAGAGCTATAATGAACAGGAGGGTTATACAGGTAATTGTTTTATTTTTCTCTTCTAAATATAAATACGAGGTCTGGCTATTAAATAACGAGACTGCGCGCCTAGATGGCGTCCTAGAGGAGAGGGGGTAAAAACAAGTAGTGCGTTGGGTATCTGGAAATCTTCGTGATGATGACTATCCACGTACCCAAACACGTTTTCGCCACTATTATAATATTTGTGCAGTTGCGTTTTGAAACGAACGTGTTTTTTTTCTCGTGCCGAAAACCATGTGTGACGAAAAACAGGAGCAACGTATCAATCTCAAATTTCTCGTTAAGTTGAAAAGAACTCCAACTGAGTGATATAAATTGTTGCAAGAGGCCTATGGAGATAATTCTCTATCTCGTGCGCGTGTTTTTCAGTGGTGTAAGCGCTTCAGTGTAGACCGAGAGAGCACGGAAGATGACAAGCATCCAGGTCACCTTGTCATTGTTTACGGAGTTGAAACAGTGACCAAAATCAACCAAATTGTGCGCGCAGATCGTCGAATGAGCATCCGGATGATTGTGGAGGCTGTAAACGCTGATAAAGAAACTGTTATAAAATTTTACACGAGGAATTACACATGGCAAAAGTCTGTGCGAAGTTGCTGTCAAAAAACCTGACTCCTGACCAAAAGCTCTTGCGTCAACAGGTCTGCTCAGATTTCCTTGAAAGATTAGAAGAAGATTCCTGATGGATGAAAAACATTATTACTTGCAACGAAACGTGGATTTTTCAATACGATGTTGAAACAAAGCGGCAGTCGATGCATTGGAAGGCGCCTGAATCGCCCAGAATCAAAAAAGCAACGATGTCCAAATCAAAATTCAAGGCAATGTTAATCTTTTTTTTCGACATTAACGGTATCGTGATGACTGAATGGGTTCCTGAGGGTCAGACTGTCAACCAGACTTACTATTTGTCAGTTTTGGTAACACTGCAAGAACGAGTTTGTAAGAAATGGCCCGAGTTGTGGAACAACAACTCGTGAATTTTGCACCAGGACAAGGCTTCTGCCCATAACACGCTATCTGTGAAACGGTATTTGGCCGATAAACACACTCCAGTGTTTGAACACGCGCCGTACTCGCCAGATTTGGCACCGTGCGACTTGTTTTTGTTTCCGAAGATAAAATTTGCTTTGAAAGGGACCCGATTTGAGTCGATGGAAGCGGTAAAGCTAAAAATGGCGGAGCTCCTAAAGGCCTACACCAAAGACTTCCAGCACTGCTTTGATCAATGGGAAAAACGTATGGAAAGGGGTGTAGGGAGGGGAAGGGAGTATATTGAAGGGGAGCATTCGAATGTAAAATATATTTTATAATAAAACACTTTTTGGTAACCAGTCTCGTTATTTAATAGCCAGACCTCGTATAATAGTTCTCCACTTAAATTTTCTTTCGAGGAAATTTCTTTAATTTAAGTTAGACTTGAATCCTCCAAACTATCGCTTGAAGATTAATTATTTACCTATCTATCAGGAAATACCATTTTAACCCCAACTCTCATCCTCTCAAAAATTGCGAAGTTGGCACATTTCAATGTGAGATAAAATATTGCATCGTCCACTGATTCTAAACAATCACTGAATTAAGTAACGAAAATCATATGAATATCAAAGATACCGATAGGGAAAAGTATAAAAGTTGATATATTTGGAATGCAAAAGAACATGCTCGTGTGCGCAGGGACGTCTTAAGGCAGGAGGCAACTAGTCCCGTGACTAGGGCTTCACCCTCGATGGTAGCCCCTTTTTATTCTATGCTCTGTCTTAATAAAATATGGATTCTGATAACTTTAATGCAGCATTTTTCAAATTGTGGGGCGTACCCCCTATGGGGTGTGAAAACCCTTCAAGGGGGTTCGAGTATATTGAAAAGTAGAAAAAGAAAGTTTATTTTTTCTAAAACAATATTAATTTACTAAAAGAGTCAAAACAAAATGCATTCTAACATAAGAAATAAAATACACATTTACACTGATATAATACGCTTATAAATGTATCAGTAAGGCACAATGTATTTCGTATTTAATTTAACAGTACTAAGATAAGAGCAAGTTCAGTAATTACCATTAACCCTATGGGCATATCATAAAATTATATGAAAAATTAATACCGATCTTGATAATTTATACGGTTTAAAATTAAAGTCATATTGTAGCTTTACGACAAAAGTTTATTATTGTTGTGTGCATTAAATTGCTATTGTATAGGGGGGCGATGGAAATTATGACTGAAAATTGGGTCGCAAATATAGAAAGTTTGAAGAGCACTGCTTTAATGGTCTAATACTGTTCATCTACGTATTCTCCGAAAAACAGATTATTTCAAACTTCATGTGAACTGGTAAGGCTGCATTATTATTATGTAATGACTGTTATCCGTGTCTAGGCCTATTCCTAATATTATAAACAATCCTTCAACTCATTTAGCCGAAATGCAGCCATCGGTCAACTAAGTTTTTGAGGTTGGTAGCCGTGCACATATACAAAGGCAACTCTGATGTTTTTGAGAAACGCGCAGACGAGGTTACAAAAATTTTCTAACTGTTTAATTTGAAAATAAAAAGTATTTTATATAACAAAGCTGATGGCTTTTTACTGACTAACTTCAAGTTATTAGCGTAGAAAAATTTTAGACAGAAGAAAAAGTGGAGTTGTGACGAGAGAACATTATCTTGCAATGATTTTCTATGATTTTAAAGCTGGATTAAATCAAGAGAAATGCTTTCAACGAATGTAATTAGTATTTGATGATGAATATTCATGTCGTGTTACTGTATTCACGTAGTTTAAAGAACTTTGCTGGTCGCAATTTTCTTTAGAAGGAATCCAGGATAATGTGTCTACCATACGTATAATGTTAATGGATGGTAACCGCTGTACCTACCAAATGATACAAAAGAAATTTAATCTTGGATCCGCAGCAATACACTCAATTATTCATGAATAATTACATATGAAAAAAGTAATTTGCAGTTGGGTTCCCCATAATCTATCTGAGCACCAAAAAGAGGAGCGTGTCAGAATCAGTAAAAAAACCTTTAAATTCCAAAACGATATTGGTCACTGCATCATTTTTAATTTTATAAAGAGTGTAGAAACATACATACCATTTTTTCAAAATTCCATTACGTCAAGAAAGCAAAGTATGGGTCTTTGAAGATAATTCCATCCTAACAATAGCGAAAAGACAACGAGAAATGAAAAAAGTAATGTATGCTGTTTTCTTCAGAAGTATGGGATTGGTCAAAGCTATCAAGTTGGAAGGACAGAAGACAGTAACAGCAAACTGGTATACCTCTAAATGTCTTCCAGAAATTCTCCAAGAAGTTATTGTTATGGGACTAATGCTTCACCATGACAATGCCTCTTCCCATATAGCTGCATTATTAATTGAATTTCTTTAACAAAAACAGATCAAAGGGATAGATTATCCATCTTACTCTCCGGATCTAGTTATGTGTGACTTTTGGTTATTTTTTAATCCATAAAAGAATTTACGAAGACGTCGTTTTATTCGGAAGGAAATATTGATGTGGCTACAAATGGAATTTTTTAATCAATTCCAAGAAATGAATAGTTTGAGGCATTTAATCAGTGGAAAATTTGTCTACAAAAGTGCATTGATCCTGGAGGAGACTATTTTGAACACTAATAAAACTTTGTAAGTATGGCTTTAAAAACCTAGGAGTTTCTCTAAAATTTTAGACTGACCCTCTTATTTTCTTTTTTCTTCAAATTACCGTTTGAACGAGTATTTGACAATTCATGTAAAAAAGGGTCTACTTATAAGGATCTCAAGTAAGGCCCACTTTTCAATAGGGGCCCAGGCCAGTAAACAATTTTAATATTTCTCTGGGCCTAGGGCCTAAAAGAGTTTTACGACATTCTTGCATGAGTGATCGTTTTTGCGTTGTGTTTTTAAAAGGAATATCAAACTAAAATAACAATGTTGCATCTAATAAACGAGAGCTTCCGAAACATTTTGTCTCATAGACCCTTTTACAAGTTTTTCAGTTTAGAGTACACCCCCCTTCCAGTTTATGTAATATTGAATTTTCACGAATTTACCAACTTGAATGTCTTTTTGACAGCTGGTATAGAGTTACTTCTATTAAACGATTTAAGTTTGTAACTGTAGTGAAGTATAGTGTTTAGACCTTAAGGTATCCGACTACCTTTGGAACCGTGATTTTGCGCATAAATTGATAATATTTATGATATATAGTGTCACTTAGATTAGAAAATGTATATAAAATTGTTTTAAGAATAGCATTGCAATAAAAATGATTTAAATAAAACAGTTGACACAAAACATGAACATGAAATGCTTCTATTATAATAATATTTTGCTTGTTCATTGTTCATAACTCTGTACAAAGGCTAAACTAAAATTTTTGAAACATTTAACTTAGAAGTGGGTTTATACATGTTTTACTACAACAAAGGGGAGAAATTTTACGAAAAAAACGCCGATAAATATTTCAAATGTTTGTAACTCTGAAAATGTGAATTTTTCAAAATTCATAGTTGAGCCTCTGTACAGAGGTCTGAGATATATACAGGCAAACTATTATTATAATAGAAGAATATTTCACAAATGGAGAACATTTTGAAAAAAAGTTATTCTATGTTAATTTTTTGCCTGAATATTGTACTTAAATAATTTTTTGTCCGGATGGCCTTAAAACATATTTATACATGCATTCTAATCTAAGTGACACTAAATATACAAATTATCCATTTTTGCAATTGTTTAAAATCACGGTTTCGAACGTAGTCAAATACCTTAAAAAACATGTAAAATTAAACTTTAATTAATACATATAATAACTTAAGGTCAATCTTGTCAGATTTGACCCTAAATGTATTCTCAGTTACTAATGTCCAACCCTTAATTCTCCTTTTCTTTTTTTCTTTGGAGATTGAAATTCACGCTGAAACTGCTTCTCAATATAGGAAAAGTAATAAAGAATTTTCTCACGAGCACTTTGGGAATCACTGTATTAAACGACTAAAACTAGATAAAGAGGACGTCTCAATAAAATCCTCATATATTATATAATTGAATTAAAGCAATGAATAAGTTGTTACTTCCGAAGGTATTTAAAAAAATATTTCAAAAACACTATAAATTTTTTCATTATGTTTTTGTTTTTCTGTTCCGCTTATAGCCTCTGCAACGTAGTTATGATAATGAAATATTGGACTCTTCTTCCTCTCAATGGAATTTACAGCGCTCTTTTCCGCCACTTGGAAATTACTCATATACTTCAGAGTCTCTAATTAGAGTAAATGATCCAACTATAAGGAAAGAGACAGAGTTTTGTTCAGCAGTGGACTCAAATGTAGAAAAAGAAAGAGATTTTAAAGTAAGTGTATTTCAGAATTTTTTTTTATTCTTTTACAAATTCAAGTAAGCTTTTTTCTAGGATACGAAAGTTGATGAAATATGAGTAAATACAAAATATATACATCATTAAGTACAACGTATAAATTTATATATTTGTAGTTTCTACCAAAATAAAATTTTTAACTCATTTTATCAACAATAGAACAATCTATTTTAAAAAATTCTATGGTTAAAAGATTAACTGCATTATGTTTAAAAGATTCACTGAAAGATTTTAGGTATTAAAAAGAGCTGGTTTGCGTGTCAAATTGAGATCTTGTGAAAAATATTGTGTGAGTGTAAAAATTTGATTTTTTCCCGCCTTTAAATGTTTTAAATATATACAAAAAATGTTAATTCCTAGTTGTTTTTTTGACAGAACTATATTTGTCAAATAAGATGCTCGTACTTTTCTGGTAGTAGTATGATTTAATGCAATTGATATTAGCACATAATAAATAAAAAAAAAGCTTTTTTTTTTTTTTCAAAAAAGGTCATAATATTGAGTTTCTAAAATTTACATAATTTAAAAAAAAATTAGTCATTCCTTGAGATTTTAAATATATTTCCTGCGATATAATTTTTATTTATGTTCATAAAATACAATCAATATGAAGCTCAGCTATTATAATTGCTGTATTAATCAGTGGAACATTCTACACTGTAATAGAATTTCTTCCTGATAAAATATTAAGTTGCGAAACTTTTAAGTAAGAAAGATTATCACAAATCCATATGTGATTCTTTTTGTTAAGTAATGCCTTATTTTTTTTTATGATAATAAGGTTTTAGAAAGTAAGTTAAAGCACAAAAAATGTTTTGAATTCGAAAAATATGTACTGACGTGCATGCTAGCTTCCAGTTCCCTCAAATCAAAAGGCGTCTCCAAGCGGTGTGATACACAGCCAAAAATGTATACTTTTCCCCCGAGTGTGCAAACTTAACAATAGTTAAAGAGAAATTTTTTGAAATACGATGGGTTTTGTTCTGCGATATTAATAAAGGATATTATACTTAAGTACAAAACAGAATTAATAAAAATATATTAAAAAAGAAGAATTATTTAAAAAATGGTTGTTATTGAGAAATGGACTTAATGGTTATAAGTCCAGTTTTCAGTAAGTTGAAAACGAAACTATCTGAATCAGTTAAAAGGACCATTATAAAAAAATGTGTAATTAAAATTGGCATGAAACTAATTGTATTTATTTCTTACAAATAAATATAGAGTGGCTTTTACATTCCGAAATTCCAGACTAATTGTCAGCTCTAAATATATATACCTAGTATTATAAAAACTCAATCAATGTATTTGATTTGGATCTCTAGATTATCTTTTTAAAAAATACTTGAGGAAAAATCTCATTTTAAATAAGTGTTTCTCTGGAAGAAAGAAAGAATGAGACTTATAGGCATAAACATATTTTTTAAACACTGGGGGCAACCCCGTTGTACAAGTTTTACAAGTGTTTATTCCTATTGCTTCATTTGTAAATTTCTAGTTACATATAGTATATTGCATTGGTTTTCAAACTGTGGTCCACGGTCCTCTGGGGTTTTTCAAGGCATACCTAGGGGTTCCATGAGTCACAATAAAAAAATCGAGAAGAAATGAATATGTATACAAAATGGATTCTCATTCTCTATGAAGTTTATATAGTTATAAGTATCTAAAGCTCACACTCCTCCCCTATTCAATAAAACAAAACATTTTATTTATAAATGATTAGTTTATTGTGCAATATTTTTAATAAACTTTAATATAATAAAATTTTAAAGAACCCACATATTTTATGTTTGTACTAGCTGCATGACCCGGCGTTGCACGGACTATCTCTACTTTTATAAATTTTCCATTTTTTAAAAAAATATCAGAGCTTCAAATACTCATTTTCAAAATGACCCCCCTCCACCGCTTAGCACGGCGTTGCTCGGGCTTTCTCTTTTAACCCTGCTTTCTGTTTTTAAAATCATGGAGCACAATCCTAATTTTAACAAAGCTGAAATATAAATTCTTACTATATTAACAATTTCTTATTTAGAACCAAAAATAGTAAAATGGAAAAAATTCATACAACACAGAAATGATAAAAAATATAGTAATTTTATAAATACTATGTGGATATTACAAAATAATGAATGCAAAAGGAATCGAATAAATAACATTATTGATTAATAAGCAATACTAATTTAAGCTATTCAAAAACAAGTTTAAAAAAAGCTTAAATAGAAATTCTTATTTATAATTTTAAAATTTCTTATTTAGAACCTCACAGCTACGATTGAATATTTTAATTGCAAATAATTAATTGCTAATCATCCATACATTCAGTTAGCTTAAAAATGTATTTTGATCCAAAATAATAGATGATGTACTTTTTAATTAGCAAAGAATCCATTTCGTAATGAAACAATAAAAATAATCCTTTTAAAAAACATATATTCATTAAAAGAGAATTTCTATATGTAATAAATGAAAGAAAAATTAACAGATAGCTATTGAAACGATTGCTTTTTTCTGAAAGTTTTATTAAACATATAACTATATAAGTAAAAAATATATATATATATATATATATATATATATATATATATATATATATAACAAACCTGTATAATATATATATATATATATATATATATATATATATATATATATATATATACATGTACTGTGAAAAAAAAAAAAAAAAATACCCCGATCTGATAAAAAAAACATTTAAATTCATTTTAATTTTAACCTTTATCATTCCTCTAAAAAAAATTTAAACTTTAAAAAGTAAAGTAATGCGAAAGTTTCTACCTTTTCAATTTCGAACCTGAGAACTACGGTTTTAAAAAGCAGCGCTTTAACCAACCCTGCTATCCTATCATTCAGGGAGAAGAGTAAAAAATACCATTAAATTAAAATATTTTTCAATCTCCCATTTCGTTATTCGTTAAACTAAAAAAAAAGTTATTTTTGGACTTCATTTTTAAGTTAATGCTCTTTTTAATTAACAAAGAATTCATTAACGGTAATTTTTAAACAGAAAACTTTAAAGAAAAGTAATGTTTACATTTTTATCGCAAAAGGGAAAAAAGTTGAAAAACACTTTTTTAGTCGTAATTTTTAAGATATTTCAACAACCTTTGTACAGATTACGTATAATATTGTTCTACATACGGAAAAACAAGAAAAGCATCAACTTTTTTTTGTGCGTAAAATATTTTTTTTTTCATTAACAAGAAAGAAAGTTGAAGCGGAACAACTTATAATTCGTATTCAAGAAAAGGAATCGATTTCGACTCATTTTAAAAAAATCGTAAAAAATACAAAATATTATTATTTTGTAAAATAAATTATACAAATCTGTAATTATTTTTTGTGTGAGTTCCATGAAAAAAAAATTTCAAAAAAATTAGATCGTGTTTTAAAAACCCCTGAAAAAGTTCATAAAATATTTCTAAAAAAATGTAAAATATTTAAATTGAAAGAAAGATATATATATATATATATATATATATATATATATTAATATAATAAAATTATATATATATATATAATTTTATTATATTAATTTTTAAATAAATTTATTTACATGCAAAGCTCTTTTTTATAAAAAAACAGAATTTTTAAAGCGAAGTAAATGAGATTTTAAATTTAAGGCGAAGTAAATAATCTTTCCAATATTGTCTGCAGATGGCGTCACGTGCATAGTAAAATACTAATGCGTTTGAAGGTTTTTAATTAATATCTTTTTAACTAATTGGAATATCGGAATATAAATGGTCAAACGGATTCCTCGGATCATTCCCTAAATTTTGATACATTCTGCGTCGTGTGGTTCGTAAGAAAATATGGAAACATCCCTACATAGATACGTTTGTTTACCTACGAATTTTAATAGTGTAGAAATATACTTTCTACTAGATTGGGAGTATTCTATTGTTTACCATCTCGGATTCCACGAGATAACTTTACTTTGTTAGCACAATTTCTTGCAAAACTAAATATTTTTCTAATGAAAAATGCACCTTTTAGCATTTGTGGAAAAGACACATATAGCAAAGGAGAACAAAGAACTTATCAATATACCAATATATATGTTGTTAAAATCTAAAATTATAAGCAAGAACAGCTTCTAAATTTGAGGTTAAGTGCAAAATGTTAATGCAGAAGGTTAATGCGAAATACACGGGATTTCTCATGCAACTATAAATATTTTTATTCCATTCAGAACATTGTATATAAGGGAAATATAATTCTCGAAGTAAGAGGGTAGAAAAACAAAGTATAAAAAACTAAACTCAGAATATGTAATGTGATTGCATTTAATATCAACTGACCTAGACTACGACACTTGTGCGAAAAAAAAAGGAAGTACACATCTCCCAGTTACTAAATATAATACATGGATTGGTGTCACTTGGATCACAAATTAAAATTATTATTCAGAGTAACTTATATTAAAAAAGATAGATTAGAATTCATTAATAAGAAACGCAATACTTTTTTTTTAATTGCCTTTATATAAAGCATCTATAACATGTTGATCTACTTTAAATATTAAGTAGGCTGTTCAATATGTAATAAGACTAATTTTACTGCCGCAAAACCACTCATCGGAATGTTAATTTCTGTGGCATAAGAAAAGTTTGTTGTATGTATAAACAAAAGCTACGAATAGATGCCGTGTGCAGACTCGTATTTTTGAGTATCACTTTATCGAACTGAAACGTGATTGGGGGCGCTCACGAGACGCCCCCAATTGTCGAAATGGAAGCAAAAATCAGCATCGGAGACCCTTAATATGGTACAATATAATTTAAAGACTCTTAACAAGAAGGCAACAATATCTTAAAACGCTTTATCACAGTAGACGAAGCTTGGTTGTATTACTATGATCCAACCATAAAACAACAGAGCAGTGAATGGAAACATCCATCTTCCCCTACTCTCAAGAAAGCAAAAACTATGAAATCAGCTGGTAAAGCTATGACCATAATTTTTTTTTTATTATGAAGGAGTTGTGTATCAACATGTTGTCAAACCTTGTACTACCGTAAATGACTCGTACTATATGAATGTCCTGCGAACAATGGTACAGCTCGTTGAAAGGAAACGTCCGTTGCTTCCAAATGGATTCCTATTGCAACATGACAATGCACAACCACGTATTGCTCGATGCGTACGGTATGTTTCATAGCAAAACATAGTAGAGATTTTACCACACCCTCCGTAAAGTCGTGATCTCACTCCTTGCGATTTCTCGCTGTTTCCTCAACGTACGAAGCCATTACGATGCAAATATTTTGCAAGCAACAAAGCATGTGTAAAGGCTGCGTAGGCGGTTTTGAAACAGCTTTCACAAAACGGACTTTTACATGTTCTATAAAAGTGGACAGATCTTTGGGATAAATGCATTACGTGCTACTGAAGTTATTTTGAAAAAAATCATGTAAATAATAACTATTAAAGGTATATTTTTTTATATAATTTTAGTCCTATTACTTACTGACCAGCCCTCGTATTTTGAGAATATTTTTCGAAGCATGTGTAAGGGATGGGGTTCCACGAAAAGACTTTCTAATTCTAGGTGTTCCAAGAAACACTTTCCAGTTCTAGGCGTTCCAGGAAAGCCGTTTCAAGTTCTAGAGGTCCCGTGAGTTGAACATATTGAAGACCACTGTGATATAGTCTTACTTTTTCGTTCTTTTTCACCAGCAAAATTAATTCTTGGTGCTTATCTTCAGTTAAATTCATCACGGATACTGCATCTTTCAACACTTCATTAATATTCATGAGATTTTGATAAACTTTAGCTCTTCTAGTTTTCTTCAAACATGAGTTTAAAGTTCCTTTGATTGTTAATGAAACTTCCTATAAGACAACGCCGTTCTAATCACACAATGATTCCCACCCAGGCATTATTTGAGATCTTTTTCTGCTAGAGCTTGTGATATCCCTCGGCTCGGGGGTATCATCTCTTCATCCACGTGACCTAGATTTGTAGGAATAAATGATTGACCATTAAAATTCTCAAAAGTAAATCTAATTTATTATTTTCTAAATATATATTGAGCAACGTAACGCAAGTCTTACTAGAGGGGACTGATCAGGAGTGATACTACGCAATTATCAATTCTAAGTAAAATAGCGCCTAATTACTCACTATATTTACTTATTATTACTTACTTACTCACTATATTTATGAAAAAATAACTACATAATATTCATCTATTGTAGATTCCTAAATAAGCTAAAGTCGGTTCTATAATTAATTTCTAACGAATATCACACGGCCAAACAGCCCTCGACTTTCCGTCTCTTCTTATATTCTATATATTCTTCCTCTATTATCCTATTATTCCACTATTAAACTTTCCGGCTTCTATTCAACTATCCGGCTTCTATCTTCCTCGACGATAATGCAAAAACACCAAAATATATCCATTAACTAATCTACATATTAAGGTTTATTTTTGAGTGAGTTGGATTGAAATAATGCCATTATGGCTGAAAGATTCCCCAAAAGAATTAGTGAGAAGGCGTGATAAAGCCCCTTCACAAAATGTTGTATTGTGCTATCGCAAACGTAAGGGTGAACTTATATAAAACGAAATACGTGGTTTCCAATTCAACGCTCACGACACATTGCGAAATTGGTCTTTCTAACTTTGAAGGTTATTTGGATGTTGGCAGAGTTTCGATATAATGTTACGAATTAATTGCTCCAACGAAAGAAAATAAAATCATACAAAGATAAACTTTTAAGATTCATATAAAACAAAGATCGTGGAGTGATATATTTACTACAGTGTGCTTCTCAAAGTTTCACTATTGGCGACCTAATTTTCAATCATAATTTTTATCTAGCCCCCTCCCTTTATACAATAATAATGAGCTTTGGCGCTAAAGCTACAATAAGATCTAATTATAAATCGTACAAATTAGCAAGATAAGTATTAAATTTTGTATTTGTTACTTTTAAGTAATAGGATAATTATTGTTATTTTTCTTTTCTCTAATTTTTTGGAACAGATTGCAAAATGAAGTATAATTAAAAATTTATTTCCTCCATCATCCATTTCTAAAATTATAAAGATCATTAAAAAAAGAGTCTAGTCTATGTTGCTCTTTATTATATCCATCACATTTGGCAGTAATATTTAAAGTGAGAAGAGTTCAAAATGTTTCAACCCGGGAGAGCAGGCGTGCACTCGAGACAAAATTTAATAGTCGCGAGAGGTGACAGAGTCACTCAATGGTTTTTTTTCTTTCTTTTTTTTACAGTTATTTTTATTGTGTACACGATACAAATCACAATTCCAGTGAATAATTTAACTAATAAAAAATAAACTTGCCTACTTTCAAGAACTTTTAATTTTTTCTTTGATAATTTTAGAAAAAATACATTCAAACTGAACTAAAATGTTTCAAAGGTACGTAACCTTCATCAAGGTAAATTTTAAGATTCCCATAAAATAAATATCGTGAAGTGATATACTTACTACATTGCTTCTCTGACTTTTTCTATTGGCGACCCAATTTAGAATAATAATTTCTATCAAGTCCCCCTATGATGTTCCTCCCCTTGGAAGAACATCTCTCGAAGTATCAGCGTGAGCTAGAGGCTTAGGATTAACGAAAGAACTAGAATCAAATATTATCTTAATATGACTTTATTAAGATATTCAACTTAAACCTTTAACAAATTAAATTTTAATAATTAATATGAGAGAATCTACGATGGCAAAATACGCAACACACACAATTACTGCTTGTAGAAACGATCAATCTTGTTCTATGCTTAATCTTGTCTTTGTATGCACTGGTGTGCAACTTGGCCTTCATAAATCCGATCAATAATTACTTCAATTCACGTCACGTAAAATTCATTTAAACTTGAACTATAATAACTATCAACTGACACAAACTAACATCAATTGTCAAACATTACCTTACATTGCAATCCCGCTTACTCTAAGTTCCAATATTTAAACGTTTGCTCATTTGCATCATTCATTCACACTTCACTTCTTGGATTTGGTTGGAAAAGAGTTGCCATTAATTCTGGCCCAAAGAACCCAAAGGACATGATAAAGAGAAGACGCGTGAGCCCGTCACACCCCTACCACTTATACAATAATAATGCGCTTTGGTGCTAAAGCTACAATACGATATAATTATAAATTGTACAAATTAACAAGATAAGTATTAAATTTTGTATTTGTTACATTTAAGACAGTGTTCCTCAAACTGTGGGGCACGGCCCCCTAGGGGGAATGATAATACTTAAGAGGGGCGCGAGCATATCAAAATTAAAAGTTTAAAAAAATTAATTGAAATAAAACAAAATACTTTCTGATATAGCAAAAAAAATACAGATTTAAAATGATATGATTTATACATATCATCTGGTGAATAAAAGTCATCAAAAATAAAATATTCTACATTGAACGTTCATTAGGTCTCTTTGATCCTATAACTAAATAAAAAAAATTTTGTTTGCATTGCTGTTATCCTACGATTAGAGATTTTTTATTACGTTTCTTTTAAATATAATATTACTTTTGCTGACTTTCGAACTTACTGGTATGGTTATCCGCGTCCCTTTTTTTAGGGATGTTGCAAATTATATAATTATGTTGCACTTTTTTCAATGTGATAGAGTTTTATGATACATTATGACGTCTCAAGCGTCTTTTCTTTAACAAGTCCTTTGGGTTCTTTGGGCCAGAATTAATGGCAACTCTTTTCCAACCAAATCCAAGAAGTGAAGTGTGAATGAAAGATGCAAATGAACAAATGTTTAAATATGGGAACTTAGAGTAAGCAGGGTGGCAATGTAAGGTAATGTTGACAATTGATGTTAGTTTCTGGCAGTTGATGGTTATTACAGTTCATGATTCAAGTCTGAAGGAGTTTTGCATGACGTGAAAACAGATTATTAGTGATCGAATAGATAAGATAGATAAATTGCATACCATTGTATAAAAAGACAGGATTGATCATTGCTCCAAGCTGTAATAAGGTAGGATTGATTATTTAATATTAGAAAAGGGGATTAGGCGGATCGCATATTGGTAGTAGTCTGAATTAGATTAAGTCTTATTATAAATAGTATGTTGCGTATTTTTACCATCGTAGATTCTCTCATATTAATGATTATAATTTAATTTGTTAAAGGTTTAAGTTGAATATCTTAATAAAGTCATATTAAGATAATGTTTGATCCTAATCCTTTCGCTAGTCTTACACCTCTAGCTCACGCTGATACTTCGAGAGATGTTCTTCCAAGGGGAGGAACATCACAACATGTATAAGCATATTGAGCACTTTGAAGGATTAATTGGCCAATATTTACTTTTATGCGCATTCTGAAACATATAATACATAAAAAAAAACGTTTTACACAATTCTTTTTTCGAACATTTTTCCATTTTTTATAATGAATAGACTTTTAACTTGGAAACGATGCGTATAGTAACCCTATGATCACGAAATCGTCAATTATTGGGAAAATGTTTATTTTTTATCAATGACCTTGACAGAGAATCCTCCAATATGGCATTCTTAATGGGAGCTAAAATTAATTGATCACTTTTGTTCAAAAATATTTTCTTGAACATACTGCATTTTCCTTTATTAATATCTTAGTGGTTTTAATTGTGATGTTGTACGACTGCTTATGGTTTATAAATGTAAATGAACATAATATAAAAAAGAACTGGACATCTGTGATCTCTCTGAAAGAAAATTGAAGATGATCAAACAAGGGAAACTCTTGCCTAAATAACGCATAAGATTCCACTGTGTTCTTCCACCAGCAAGACCAAATTCATATCGTAAATTCACTTATTTCATCACCACATACAAACGCACGAACTCATAAATTCGCTCACTTAAGTTACTGGTTCAAATTTACGTGGTTCGTCGCCAAAAGTTTTTGAGAATCTTAATAATGTTACGCTAAAAGTCCCTCATATAATTTTTTCTGATCAAATAAGAAAACCCCCCAAAAAATCCTCATACTTCATTTTTTTTAAAAAAAAGTTTGCACTTAGTCGTGTTATGCACTCACTCGAATCCAACACTTCGGCTTAATGATTTCGTGTTTTGGTTAGGATGGAATGACTCACTATTCAAATCATTGAATTCCGCACTTCCTTACGAATACAACAAGACTTTATTGAACACTTTTAAACATACAATCGTGGGCAAAAAAATTAGCGCAAACAAGAAATAATTACGGGAACGTAACAAAACTTGGTGTCAGGAATATATCGGGGAGATATGCAAATGATTTGAAATGCAGCGTAACAGCGCATTACGTATAGCCGGCAGAGGGTGTTTAACGTCGTCTCTGTCGAGTGTAAAACAGATGACTACGGTGACATTTTCTGGGCATATGGCTCGCGAAGCGAGCGTCCATCCCATATCCAAAAAATATATCTGGCACGACTGTGGGTTGTATCCTGCTAGCATGTAGGAAGCAGATGATTGGTCAAGCCAATCGTTGGAGTAATTTCCTGGGTCGTGCGGATTTCTGAGTTCATGACGGAGAGCTGAAAGGAAGCTCTCTTATTGGTGCATGGCGGGACATGAAATCGACTCTCATAGGCTGCTCAAGTCTCTCAAAGAGAAAATTAAGACTAAGGGGGAGGGGCAAGCCCGGATGGTGGGGATACGACAAATTTTAAGAAGATAAATAAAAATAAATATAGAATTAAAAATTTTGCAATAGTTGTGCAATAAAACTGCACGGATTATTAAATTTATGTTGGATTGTATGAGTCGAGAAGTATTCTTCTCAGTCTTTTAGTTGAATCATGAGGAATATAGGTATTTAAGTTTATCATATTGCTATTATTAGTGAATTGCAAAGAGTTAAAGAACTTTTTAGCTATTTTCTGGATATAGAATTTAAAACTTTTGATTTTAATAGCTTTCCGAATGTCGTCATTTCTCATGTACCTTGAGGCTTTAACGATCATTCGGATTGTTGAATTTTGTAACGTATCTAAGATATTTGTAAAACAGGTACCTAAACCTTGATTGACTGTACGTAATCGCTTAGAAAGGAAGAGCTGAGGTAGACATGTCATTACGCCGTTTTCGAAGACAATATGAGCAGCTGTAGCAGATTGAGAGGGGGAGAATCAACGGCGTGATGGAAGCTGGGTTGTCAGCTGGGCGAGTAATTCGTCATATAGACCGCTCTGATTGTGTTGTTAAGAGGGCGTTGGGACCAGTGGATCCGAGAGATGTCATTTACACGAAGACTAGGCTCAGGACGAGCTCGACAGACGAGTCGTGGAGAACACCTCCACATCGTAAGAAATGCATGCGTAAAGCCAACAATTTCATTGGCCACCATCCAGGCACAGATAGCACTTTCATTAGGAGCCCCTGTGTCTTCTCGAACCATACGAAGGCGCCTGGCTGAAGGAAGTTTGGTATCGTTGCGCCCGATATTTGAGCTGCTCTTGACGCCGAGTCATCGGTGCCTCCATTTGGAGTGGTGCAGTGCAAGATGAAACTGGACTGCAGCGGAATGGAACCAGGTTGTCTTTTAGCGACGAATCCAGATTCAATCTCTGCAGTAATAAAAATCGTGTTCGTGTGCGGAGACCCCGTGGTGAACGCCTTAATCGTGCCTTTGTTTTATAGTGACACACCGCTCTTTCAACTGATAATTATATGGAGTGCCATTGCCTACAATACATGGTCACCCCTAATATTGATCTATGGCACCATGACAACTCAGTGGTATGGCCATGACATCCTGCACACACATGTGTTGCCAATCATGCAACGGCTCCCACGAGCCATTTTTCAACACATTTTTTTCTTTCTCGCATGGCAAGGGTGTCACAAGACTGTCTTCACACTGTTACTACTCTTTCTTGGCCTACCCGATCCCCAGATTTGTCTCCAATCGAGCATATCTGGGATCTTTTGGGATGGCGAAATGGATATCCCACGAGTTTGAATGAATTGGAGGCAAAGTTACAGTAAATCTGGAACGAAATGTCTCAAGACATCATACAGAACTTGTAGGCCTTAATGCCCGATTACCGAATCGTGTATTCGCCCTAGAGGAGGTTGAACTGAGTATTAAATTCTTCTTTCTTTTGCTTTTTTCTTTTTCTTTGAGTTTATAATCTTTTATATAAATCAATGTAGTCATTACGCATGCAAAATTTCATTTCATTTTGACATCTCTTTCTTAGTGATCTAATTTTTTTGTTCATGAGTGTACTATCATCAAACGCTAATACTCGGTAATATAATAACTCACAACACATCTCATGCCTTCTACTCTCTTGAGTGTCTCTCTGGGCATATCTCTAAAAGGATTTTACGATTACGATTGCGGCTGTAATTTTAAATGTACCAGTAGATGTAAGTAATTTTTTTATAAAAACTGAAAACTAGGGGGAGAAAATTGTAACATTTTAATTACTATACTGGGAAGCTCACTTTAAAATAAAATGGAATGAAACGGGAACAAGAATACATGAATATCATTAATAATTTACTTTGATTATCACACAAGGCTACATTATTTATTTACTTTTAGTCATTTTTACTTAAGAAAAATACTCACCAACACTCTATATAGGCAAATACTATAGATTGAATAACTATTTTTTTTTTTATATTTCAGATGGTTTGCAAAAGTTTTGAGGAGAACAAAATTCCAAAAAAGACAAAGAAAAAAAAGCGTATTCTGAAAATACCATTAAAAGAATCCCTTGGGAATCAATCATTGGCGACAAATGTAAAGAAAATTAATTTACAATAAAAGTTATAAAAATCAAAAAACATAGAATGATATTTTCTTAGAAGGTTTAATACATCTTTGTAAATGAAACATTTCACTCGATACATATTTACACTTTTTTTTTTTAAATTGGTAAGTTGATCATAATTTCTTAATATAATGTTAATGTTTACTTACTTTCCATTTCACTTCGTAAAAATACTCATTCTGACTTCTGAATGCACATTATGAGTCATTACAAATCCATACGATAATTGTGAATGATTTAGAATTATCATTTCTCTGGCACTAAGCCAATGTTTCTCAAAGTGTGGTGCGTGCCGCGTGTGACGCATTGGATATTAAAACACACAGTCAGGCTAGAGATATAAATATATAAGTTTATTTACAAGAACATCTAAATCACCGTCTTACACACAGAGCACGTTTCTAATCTCTGCTAACAGCCGGGGTCCTAACACGGTCCTTGACCATCCTTTATTAGAGAAGTCTATCTCGGTACGTAGGGGACATGGATTCTAGTAAACCCATCTCCCCTACAAACTCAGGCAGTAACACTATTCGATCTTGATCTCCGATGTCATCAGCTGGTGTCGTATGATGTCCGTTAATCGCGCTAGGGAGGCGTAACAACTACGAGTGTTCACCAGCCTATTGAAAAATCGAAAAGAAGAATTTTTTTTAAAAAAAAAAATATTAAATTTATGAAAGTAATTAATAAAAAACTTTCTGACACAATAAAAAATAAAATATTTATTAAAATATTTATTTACACTGAAACAATACTCTTATGAATGTATCAGTACTGCATGATGTATATTATAATTAATTTAACAGTGCTAAAGTGAATTTAATAATTACCAGTGACCCACATGGGCTTGTGATATATAAATTTATACATAAAAATTAACACTTATCTTAATAATTTGTACTGTTAAAAATCAATCCCTGAAAAGCTGATTAAATTTTATGTAATTCAATCCCCAATACCACCGTTTACGTAGGCACGCATATGTGATGTATTGGACGATGGGGAAATGAATAAACAAAAAGTAAATCCTTTGAACTAAGTAAATCCTTCTTAAACACTGACATACTTCTTTTTATGCATTCCAAAGACTTCGGAATAATTGTATTTATAGCAATTCGGTGAAAACATCGTACTTCAGAAAGACGTATTTATACGTCCAGATCAATTAACGTTTTGGCTGAGAGAGATATTTATATTTGCCAGTGACACTTAAGAGGTTAAATTTGTATTGTAGCTTTAGCGTCAAACTATAGTATTAGTTGAATTCAACGCATTGTTATAGTATGAAGAGGTGTTAGGTAGTTTTGACTGAACATGGGGTCGCAAATATGAAAAGTTTGAGAAGCACTGAAATAAGCAGCAAATGATAATACTAATGGAATTGAGCATTTGCTGACCTTATCTGATAGTTCTGCTCCATCTTTTGTTGGAACATTAAGGGCAGTCGGAAACCTCTATACCGACAATGTTAAATTGGCTGTTTTCGAGGAACATTTTCTCAAAATCTGTTATATGTACATGCTTGAAATTTTTCATATAATTAAAATACACATTTCTCATTATACTCAAATGAGCTTTTAGCTAATTTTGAATTTTTTCATAATTTATAAAATATTTTATCAAACATAGTTTACGTTAACCCGTTTTTCACATAAAAAAATTTGTAAAAAATAAATTTTGGAGTTTTTTACAAAAAGCTCATTTCAGTATATATTAGCCATCATTATAAATATATCATAAAAAATTTACATACCTGTGAACAGTAGTTTCTAAGAAAAGGAACATCGAACATCAAAAATTGACATTTTGAGAAAAATTGATTTTAACGTATAATTACTTTTTAGTTAAAACATGCCAGCTCCATATTCTAAATCATCAGCATTTTTAGTAGCTCATCATCTTCTTTCTTCCTTTTAAGTCTTTTTTTCCTTCCTAACTTCCTTTTGTTTTTTGTAAACAATAGTATTTTGCTCGTAACAGCCTCTGTTTGTCGAGGCACTCCATCGCTTGTACCGTGTAATCACCAGGCTCAATACACACTTTTCTCAAAATTTCTAGTTTTGATACATTCCCCATATTAAATGAGGAAACTGCATCATATGTAAAAGTGACAAAACTTCTAATTGTACAAATGTTTTCTTCGGTACACGAGACCATATTACATTATTTACACTTTCGTTAGGATTTTGCGTACCTCCATGTAAACACTTTTTTTTTTTTAGCAATTCTGGATTAGCTAAATCCCTAAAAACAGGTCGCATGGCCTCCACAACATCCACAGGTAAACTATTTTTGTGATGATAAGTCTCCCAAGCAATTCTGCTTTTTAAATTTGCACCACGTATCTGAATCAAAGGGACAAAATCCATGCTGAGGTTTTTCATCGGTTGATAGCTTGTGTAAAAATATTGCCCATATGGCTTGTTGCATGTCCTTCACGCTAGACAAATTTCTGCGGATAGCTAGACCATAATATGCTTGCAGACGGTCGATTTCTGCCTCTGTCAATCTATTTCTTCCGCATAAAGGCTTTCCGTCAGAAAGTTTTTGTCCTCTCATCTTAGTTTTCAAGCGTCGAAGACGTGTCCCCATTCTTTTTCATAACATGACCTATGCATTCTAATTTCTCGATAGAGCAATGGTCACCATATACTTTGTTCTCGACAATAGAAGTAAACGCTTTGGAGTCTCCATCTCCTAAATATTTTGTGTACCGAACATTGTAGAGAGACTGGGAACGCTGAAAATGGATAGAGCTCCAGCTACTTCCATCTTACCGCTGTAGCCTTCAAAATTTCTCTTACAATTTTGAAGATGCTTGGTTTTGTTCGGACAAATACAATGTTTTGAAAAAAACTTCGACATCTATAACTTTGCCGGTATCAACACTTGTGACTGTCACCAAGCCATTCTTCGAAGAAAAACACGCTTCTGCCAGCTACCATCAACAGCAACAGCAAGGTCCCTTTTCCATCATTTTCATCAACGGCTTCACGAACAGCTTCTGCCATACTGTGTTCACAGGTTTCTCTTGTTGCCTGCAGTAAAATGTGGTTGTACTTTGAGAATTTTGTGGGTGGCGGGGGAAGATTCATGATACCGCAAAACATCCTAGCAGACTCAGCACCTTTACCTATGCATCGCATAGCATACACTAGCCGGGTATTCAGTTCGTAATTCTCAGAACTATCGCATTTCTTGAGTTAAAAAAGTATAGTTATATTTACAAGAAGGACATTTTAAGTGAAACTTCACAGCTTCACCACAGTTACTTTCACTGAGGTGCAACCTGAGTCCTGTTTTTCACACTTTATACATTTTACAGCTTCAAAAACACACAAGCTAAAAGGTTAATGTCCACAATAACATTTCTGAAACCAGAAAAAGCCTCATCCGAATATGAAATATCCATGTTTACAATTTTTCTCTCACTGGCAGATGGTTCAGTTTCCTTAGTACAAAGCTTTGCACCATCAGCACAATTTTCATCAGCAGAGTTCTTTGGAACAGTAGAATTGCTTTCACCACAACCATCATTACTTTTATTACATCTTCCTTTATTAAAAACTCCTCTTCGTTTCTTAAATACTTTAGTCGATGCTCTAGGCATAGTAAAATCGATATATTATAGCAATTTTTTTTTTGAAAGTTTAAGCTGAATAATGTTAAAGAATACTTGCGAGTTCAAAATTACAACGCAGTTTTGAAAGTGTAAACAAACACTGATTTGACCGTTAAAAATACAGTGAAGTTTCAAATGGGTTAGGAAATAAAATAAAAAAGGCTCAATTTATACAATAAAAGATAAATGTTTTGATTTATACCAGACGCTCAACTTTTAAGCCAAAACAAAAAACTTTGTTTACTTTTACGCTTGTCAAATGGGCGTGGCCCAGTTTCAACGATTATTTAAAAATAGGTTTTTAGGGCTTCTACTTACCCTAGAGGTTAAAGTAAGGTATTTTTAGAAAGGTTAAAATCTGTACTATGTGGAAATGTAAAAATCTCAAATTGTCAAAAAAATCAAATTTTACCTTTCCGACTGCCCTTAAATGATTCCATCTTATAATGTTCACACTCACTGAGGCCTTCTCAATGGGACGAATTCAAGGGAAATTGTCCATATCATTGAAATTTTTATTGGAGTTAGAAAGAGAGATGCATTGGCATGTCTTCTATTTAACACAGCTATAAAGAGAGTGATCAGAGATGATGGCATAAATTCTACAGGTAATATATTTAGTAAATCAGTAATATTTTAGCAATGTCGATGATTTGGACATTATGGCAAGATCCAGAGCTGCATTAGGTGAGAACTTTCTGGCACTGGAGAGAAGCGCTAGAAAATAGAATCTAACAGTGAGGATGGAGAAGACAAACTATATGTATTATAGTTGGTTGGAAACCATCTCTTATTGGTTTAAAATAGACTCCCTCAGGTTTGAAGACATGAAAAATTTTACCGATTTAGGATCAGAAAAAAATTATCAAAATTATATATATACATGAATCATGAAATCAGAAAGAGAATTATTGCAGTTAATTGCACTTTCTTTGGTTTACGATCAATATTGAAGTTGAAGTCTCATTTAATTAAAAGAAAGGTAAAAAATATTGTAGTGTGTAAGGTACATATTAAATCATTTTTAATTTAAGACTTATGCCTGAGAGACATGGACTTTAACACAAAGGAAGTGAAGATCTTGGCGACTTTTGAAAGGAAGGTCCTGCAAACCGTATTTGGTACGGTTCTTGATCGTAACAGTTAGAGAAGAAGATACAAGTCTGAAAATTATAAATTTTAAATAGTGTGGATATTATTAAATCCATAAAACTAAGTAGAATGGGATGGACAGTTCATTAAGTAAGAATGAGCGCAGAACGAACAGCATTGAAAATTTTTAATGCAACTCACTCATATAAAAGACCAACGGGAAGGCTCAAAAAAGATGTATAAACTGTGTGGATGTAGACTTTGTCATTCTAAAGGTGAAGAACTGGAGATCAATTATTGAGAGAAGGGCAGAAGGGGAAAAACTTCTGAGGAAGCCTCACACCCCACTTATGCAACTGATAATGATGATTAATGGTACTGGTACCGCCACTATTTGATTTCAAAATTACGATGTTTTTCAGTACATGACTTCCAAATGACGGTAACGGAAATCAAAATTCATTTTTATGTAGATTATTCAACTAGATGAAACTAATTGTACTTGATTAATTGGAGATAAACTATAGGAAGGTAAATATTGTCTTTAATGTCTATTTAAACATGTTAAAAATATGTCGATTTCTTTGAATAAGGTAGTACAATAAAAGCAATAATTTTAATTATATATTTAAGATATTATAAGAATGTTTTTACACCCAGTAAATTGTAAATAATGATATTTATTTCATTATATGCAAAGTTTGAGTTTCGTATGTTAAATAAAACTTTCCTTCACATTTAACTTATCAATGGGAACATTGCCGATTTTCCGCTTATGTTGTTGTAGTTGCTTATGCCACCTGTCGGACGTAGATTGATCGAGGAGGCCTACGAAATTCATCGTAGCAAGGGGCTAGAAGTACGCCTGTCCTTGACTCTAGCCTTAAGCGCCATGCAGGTAACAGTACGATTTAGCTCGGCGAACTTCCCCAAATGGACGATAGATGGCGAAACCACCTATCCCCATCTCCACAATTTAGGCATGGAACTGAATGCGAGGGAAATATTCTTCAGTCCCCTGCACTAGTGATTCACCCCACAAGACTCTCGGACCTACTAATTTAGTAAGCACTTACTCCGTGTGTACTCGGAGGGTATTTGGTGGCATCGGGTATCGAACCCAGTTTTTCCGGTCTGGAGTTGGATGTTCTAACCCATAGTTTCCCAAACTTTTTTGTCTCATAAACCCCTTGCCATGTTTTCAGGATTTGGGGTAGACCCCTGCTTATTTAATATTGAATTTTTGCAAATTCATCATAGAAAACTCATGTTAATTTTAAGCGTTTATTAATTAAATTAAAATCACAATTAATTATTTAAATAAAAGTTACAAGTAATTAAATAAAAAATTTAGTTAATTAAATAAAAATTACAATTAAGTTAAAGTTACAAGTAAGTTAAAATCATAATTAATTAATTTAATTTAAATCAAATAATTAAATTAAAATTTAAAATCAGTTTGTTTCAAAAATAACTCAGCAAAAAATAAATGCTTTTAATGGGATGGATGAAGCTGATGCTATAATAACAATTTTTGAACATTTGGTATCAATTTAGTAAGGTTCAATTCAATTAGTAATGTTCCTCAATTAGTAATGTCTAGTCTATTTCATTTTTTTTTTGTTAGGAGATTGACAACTGCACTTAAAATCTTTCCACTAGGTACGAGATAGAAAAGCAATTAAAATTTTTCTAGCGATATTATATAATGTGTGTTAAGTAAGAGGTATATCTCCTTTTGAAGCCAGAATTTTTGATATCCATTTTTAAACTGTACCTTAAGCTCTTCGTTTGTACTTATTCCAATCAGTTCCTCTTGTAATACGACATCTGTCTCTTCAATGTCACCATATGTGGATTGATTATCCATTGGGGTATTACCATAGTCAAAATTTCTTTAAACCTTATTTTAAAATCTGAGCAGAGGGTATTCAAATGCTGAATGTAGGATAAAATGTCATCTTCTTGGCAGTTTGTCTAAGACAAATTGGGAAACTGGGAAAACTAACGTCATCCAATATTTTGCTTCATTAGCTTGATTCTAACAAGAAACGCTGAAATGATGGACTTTGTTTTAATCAAATTTAAGCTATCACCTTGTATATATAACTGCAAGTTAACATCATTAAATTTACTCAGCAAATCCGTTAATAGGCAATGTCTGTGTTTTCCTCTTAATTAAATTTCCTCTTAAAATTGTATCTTTAGAATCCCAAAACTCTAGAACAGTCTCAAAAAGTGCAAAAAATCTTGACAAACACAAGCCTTTTGACAGTCAGTGGATTTCCGTGTGAAGGAATAATTGATGAAAATGCTCGTCATTTTCTTCACAAAACTGCGCAAATAAAAAAGTATTCAACGCATTTCTTCGGATTCGGTTTATTGTATTTATGGCAAATTGAAGAGACTCAAGTAATATGTCATTCAGATTTTTAGCTAATAAATCAGTGGTTCTCAAACTTTCTATGCCTACGATCCAATTTTGAATCCTAATTTTCATCGCGCCGCCCTTCTCCATACCGTAACAATGTATTGAATCCAATAATAATATACTTTGACGTAAAGCTACAATACGACTTTAATTTTAACCATACAAGTTATTAAGATAAAAATTAAGTTTTGGATACAATTTTTTCACATGCCTATAGGGTCACTGGTAATTATCAAACTTGTTCTTAACTTAGCACTTATAAATTAATTATGAAGCCCATTGGGCAATTGTGATAATTTATAAGTGCATTATATTAGTGTAAATGTGTATTTTATTTTTTATTATGTCAGAATGTATTTTATTTAGCTTCCTTTCAGTAAATAAGTATTTTCTAAAAATATTTTTACTTCAGCTCTTCGATATAATCGCGCCCCCTAGGGAGGCACGCTTCACAATTTGAGAAACACTGAACTAAATGCTGTCGATGGATGACGCAGTGTATTGCTATCATACCCGGTACATTTCGTTTTAAATGGCTGATAAATCCACGATAGCGCCCGACCATAGCAGGTGTTCCACCTGTTGCTACTGGTATTATATTTGATAAGGGTATGAAATTTTCTATAAAATATTCTTTCACAAAACGTTAAATATGGATTACCCTTTAGTGTCGGTTGTCAAAGATCTTGCAAAGAGCATTTCAATGTCGTGCTCCTGATCCATAATAAAGCCAACATAGCCAATAATAATGATTCATTTCCAGGTAAAGTTGATTCGTCCAGCTGAAGAGACAAATGCGTCGTTTGCATATAAATCGCACAAAAACTTTCAACATCTTGACTCATTTCATCAATACGTCTTTGAACTGTGTTCTTGCTTAAGGGAATTCTTCTAATTATATCGGATGCCGAAGAAGGAACAACAATTTTTTAAACTTCTTCAATGGCTCGCAAAATCAACTCTTCTCCAATTGTATGCGATTTTCCGGATTTTGCTCTAAGAAGCGAAATGTTATAAGACGCCTGCAAACCATTGTAATCTCTTTATGAATTAGAAGCAAACATTCTGTATATCGTAGGTTGTTTCTGAAGTTTTTCTTTGAGTATTTGAAAGTACTTCAAATCTTTACTTCCTTTATTAGGATGACATCTTCTCAAATGATCCTCCAACTTAGATCGTTTCATAGCGTCATTACTTAAGACCCTGTTACATAAAAAGCACATAGACAATCTTTTAGTCAGAAACTGACTCAATAAAACCAAACTTCAGATAATCAAAACTGTGCATTCTATATTTCTTTTTAGATCCGGCAAAGTTTAGAATTAGTTTCATGTGGAAAAATTCAGCTATTTAAATTAGACAAGGCAATGTCTGGTTGTATAATTTTATTTTACATTTAAACAATAAAACAGGCTCGACTCCAGAAGTTTTGCCACCTGGGACAAAAATGCATATAATGCCACCCCTCCTCTCAAAATAAAAAAAATATCATTAAAAAAGATAATTGCTCATAGATACACGCCTACAAAACCTGAATAGTTCGCGCTAACAGAAGGACAGCACGACAATATAATATATATATATATATAACACAGTAAAACAAATTTAAAAGATTGAAGGATTCTTTAAAAAATCGTTACGATTTTTAAAGAATTTCATGAGATTTTTCAAAATCCTATCGTAAATTTAAAACAAAGAATAAGAAGCCCACATATTTTTTGTTTTCATTGAATCATTGTATTTACGTATACTTAATATATTTGGAAATAATAATTGCATGGCAATATATTCTAACAAAGTAGATTTTTCAAACAAAAATATTATGCCATCTGGGATTGTAACATTTAACTTTTTTTCCAACAAACCCACATATAAATCTGTACACAGCGCGCACAAAAGATTGTTGAAAATTACATAAATTTTAATTTAAAAAAGATGTTTTACTTCTACAACTCCCTCAAAGAAAAAATACTCTCTCAAATCTTATTAATATAGCACTAGCAATTAAAGACCATAGTAATGAATCTTAAAAAAAAATTAACACTAGTAAAAAAATATTCAGAAAGTAGACTGCGATACTTAAATAATAATTATAAATCCATTATCTTTCTCAGTCCAATAAAGTCCTGTTGCTTAGCTTCCTAAAAAAATATTTTGTCATTTTGAAATATTATTAATACTTAAATCGAAATTAATTATAACATGCAATCATTAAAAAATATTTTTGAAATAATAACAAAATAATGTTACTAAATTTATCTCTCTTTAAAGTAAAAAGAAAAAAAAACATTGAAATAATACATTAATTACTAATCTTAAAACTTTGAATATTCAGAAAGATACTTAGAAAGATTTCGGATGCTTTAATCAACAATAACTCAATGACTTGTAAAAATGCACTAATAATAACAACATGATTACACGATTTTTCTCATGATGTATTCAAATGGGAAAAAAAACTCCAAATGAATATTTTATATTGATTTCACGTTTGATGATTCAGGGGAAAAAACCCCGAAATTTACTATAAGCAATAGACAAAGGAACTGCAATTTTTTTTTAATACTGAAAACAGAAATGTTGGGAGGTTGCGCAATGCCTCGTTCCAAAAGTGAATGTTTTTTTACAAGAAATGATTCGTTTTTATTTAACTGAGTATTGTCGTATAGTTCATTTATCTAAATTTATTACATTATATATATATATATATATATATATATATATATATATATATATATATTAGATTTCATTAAACAAATTATTTAATTTTGATTATTTTCATAAAAGCAAATACAATAAGGTATTTCTTCATACATATCTCAATATGGTAAAAATACAGTAGTACCCCCCAATACGGGACTTAAGTGTTTGACACAGTATGTCCTAGTGCAAGAAATTTTACCCAACCAACGTAATGGAGGACAACCACCAGATCAGACATTGCACAATTTGTCCTTTAATACTAAGAAATGTAATTCCATTAGAAATACAAGCTGCTTCAGGCCTTAAGTAAATTATATATAAGTAAGTACCTAAGACACAAATTTTTTTTTAATTTGAAGCTATGTTAAAAAAAGCTCGTAATTGAAAAAGCATGTTTGAAATAATCAATTGAATTTTGTACACTCATGTCCATAAATTAAGGACAATTCAGAATCACACAGAAATTGAACTCTAAAATAAAAATTTCACCTGTAGAATTATCACAGAAGAATATGCAAATTACAGGAAACCACCAGATGGAACTTATAGTACATCAGAATCACGAGAGTGTAAGAGAGGGGTATATAAGGAATGGTGGCAAAGAAGTAAAATTGTTCACAAGCGCTTTAAAAGCCTTTCAGTGCAATAACCGCATAGTTAAGGCACAAAGAAAGCAGTTGGATGATTTTTTACGTGGTAAAATTATTGGACGACTGGAATGTGGAAGTACCCAACTGGAAGTATCTGAGGAAATTGGAATGGCACAGAGTGTCACTTCCAGGCTTTGGCATCGATTCCAAGATGATAGTAATGTGAGTAGAAGTTAGAAGTAGAAGTCGCCCCTGAGTTACAACGCCGAATGAGGACCGGTATATTTGGCAGTTACTGCCAAAAGAAACAGACGGAGCACAGCATCGGACCTGTCTCGTCAGCTACCGGTCCGACAGTTTCAAGGCAGACCGTGTACAGACGCTTAAGGCACATTGATCTTTATGCTCGTAGGTCTGTCAGATGTGTTCCACTTACTACAACTCACTGTCGCCTGCGATTAACCTGGAATAGAGAGCATGCATTTTGAACACCACAACAGTGGTCTTGTGTGATGTTTTCCGACGAGTCCAGGTATAGTTTGCAGTCTGATTCTCGCTGGACTTTAATATGGAGAGCACCAGGTACACGTTACCACCAAGAGAACACCATTGAACTACACCGTTACGGTGGTGCAGGATAGCTCATTTCGGGAGGAATTATTCTTGGTTCCAGAACTGACCTGCATGCTTAGAGTGTAACGATGGCAGTCCACATCTATCCGGATGTCATTCTGGAACAACATGCACGTTTGGTTTGGGGCGCCATGGGTGCTGAAATTCTGTTTATGGATGACAACGTCCGTCTTCATCGTGCAAACATTGTAGACGTATTCCTTCAATCGGAGGATATTACCCGTATGGATTGGTCCGCATACTCACCGGACTTGAATCCAATAGAACATGTGTGGGATATGTTTGGCCGACGAATTGCAGCTAATCAACCAATCCGACCTGTCTACCGGAACTTCGGAGGGCATTGCTTGATAAGTGGTGTAATATTAACCAAGATCAGATTGATAATTTGATACTCAGCATGCCTAGGCATTGTAAGGGCTGTATTCCATCGTCCGGGCAGCATACTTCGTATTAACCATCATACTAACCATGTTATACTGTTTTTTTGTAAATAGGTTCTTTTTTTAAATTTGCTCCAGGGAGTAAAAAACGCAATTTTTATTAATTATGCCAAACATATAGCATCTTTTTTGCTATTTACCTTTTGTTTAATAAATAGCTTTTACAAATAAATCAAATTTGTTTTGATTCTGTTTTTTTTTTTTCTTTTCCTGAATTTATGGACATGAGTGTACTTCAGAACTTTATTAAAAATAATTAGTTGTACGATTTTTTTTGAAAGCCTATGTATTGTGTCAGTCATAGCCCGCATTTATTTGATTTATTTAAAGAGAAACACAAACTAATGTTTGAAATCTTAAAAAATACAATTATTAAAGTATATTTTTTTAAAATACAAAATAATAAAAAATTAAAAGCATAATTACCTTTGTTTATTTCAAGCGAGTAAATTGTAAAAGATGGAATTGTGTACAGTACAGTCCCGATAATCCGAACAATATCGGACCGACCCCTGTTCGGATTACGTGATTGTTCGGATTAGCCGGAGTAACAGCGAAATCACTATTTGAACTGGGAGTACGGGTTATGTTGTACAATTTTTCATACTAAACATTAGTGGTTCTGTTCTGTAGTTTAATCCATTTTAAAATTTGTACCAATACTTGATGTACAGTGCGTGAATATTAAATAAAGAACTGTTTTGAATTAAGGTTTATACTGTTTTATATTGAAATATTCACAGATTTTTTCGTCCTTAAAATTATAAAAAATTTTCCGCGGAGCCGTTCGGATTAACCGGATGTTCGGATTAGCCGTGTTCGGATTAGCGGGACTGTACTGTACTTATATATGTATATATATATATATATATATATATATATATATATATATATATATATATATATATATATATATATTCAAAGAAATTGTCCAACTGAAATAAGTCTTTTGATTCTAGAAATCTTAACCGTTTGTCTTAAAGTAACCCTTACAAGTAAAGTAAAACATGTTCTATGTGGGTTCCTGGTTCAAAAGCTCCCCCGTCCCGTTTGAGTTAGTTATATGGCATCGGATATCCTGTGAGTAGTAGCGATATTCAATGTGACCCCCTCCAGAATTGGGGAAAACTTGCAAAAAAAGTGTAAACACGTAAACCAGAAATATTTCAGTGTCCAAGTAAATACTAAAAAAAAAATCCTGAGGATGCTCCTGTAGATCCTAATTTACCCTTCATGGACCCTCAATATATTTTTTTCCTAGCGTACACTCCTTGTGAGTCGTCATTGAGCTATGGGGATCCATATAGACCACTTTGGGAATGACTGCTCTAACCACTAGGTTACCCACTGTCTTAGCTCCCTCACTCATCTGCCGCTTAGGTACATATGCCTAGGGTACAAATTATTAGTGGGTGCTAGAACATAAAAGGCGAAATAAAAAAGAGGAAAAAATAAAATTACATCGAATGTACCATCACCTAGCGAGTCATGACTAAAATAAGATTTGATAACGAAAAAAGCTTAAAAGTTTTATGTTGCTATGTTTAAAAGATACTACGATGATATGCGATGAAAAATACGATAATGAACAGTTCATACAATGATGCATACTCTAAACTGTAATTGTAAACGATTTCATTAATTTATTGCACTAATTTATAAAAGGATGAATGGCTGGTCGCTGATGACAAAGGTAAGAATTGAACAAGAGTTGCTAAAACCTGTCCATATCCTTTCCTTACGGTTGCCAGCCCAGGACACCTCAGGTCCATAGACAGAGGGCCATAAAATCATTCTCCAAAGAACAAAAACATAGAAAGGGAAAATCCCCCACGAACTAGAACTATCAAGATAAGAACTGATGCGACGCTGGTTTAACTTAATTGATTACTTTCATTTCTTTATCTAAATACTAACTTCCTACTTCCCAGGTTCTAATTTACATCGCATCATGGCTTATGTTAAAATTTAAACACTAAATATCTAAAGACAAAAAAAACAGTACTTTAAATTAAAAAGGCCGGTTCTTTAAATAACAATTAATTTATTTTCATTAACATAATTAAATTTGAGTAAATGTACAAATTGTTGTATAACTAAATTGAGATTCTACTTAGCTTTGAGAGAGGGAGTCTGGTAGAAGGGAGTAGGGCATGGTGAACGCTCGAAGTCCCGCGGAGTCCAGTTCAAGGCCTGGATCTAATTAGTTTGTCTCTCTGTGTCCCAAGTGTGAGTGTGTCGAAATCGGGGTGCATCCCCGTTTTATTTGGCGTCCTCTTCACTGACAAATTCTAGAGCGGACTCTACCTTGTCCGCTTAATTTATTCTGATTGGTCCGGAGCCAGCGCAAAGTTACCGCACAACGGTCAATGGCATTTTTAAGCGCGGGAAAATCCTCTGACGCTCCCCAATTATTTATGAATTTAATGAACCGAGAACGTAAGCGCCCTTTGCTAAAAAGTTCGTTTACAGAGGTGGGGCAAAACAACACATTCTACAAAAATCCGTGTCCTGTAAACAGGGCAAATATAAAAACTGCAATTGTAACTTTGGGGATCGGCGACCTCCCATCACTCCTAGGTGCTTGGTAGTTCGTAAAAAATAGCCCTAAATTAGAATAAAAGCTTCTTTAAATGAAATATTGTTTTAAAGAGATTCAAGCCTGGAGTAACAATTACCTATTTATTTTTAATTGAAACATAGTCTTTCCATTTGATTCATAGCATTTTGCTCTTTTTTTGTGGCATTATTTTCCGATTATGCTTGGCACCAAGTGAAATTTAAATGTATCTTAATGTAAATAATTTACTTAAGAACCCATTTATGACTACCACTCACTTATAAAGGAACAGTGGTCATAATAAACCTATTCATGTCCTACTCTGTAAAAGTTAACGAATGTACTAAGATTATTCACTTCATTTTGTCCGCTGAGGGCAGGGTTTCTGAACCCTGAGATCGTAGTTCCATTGTTCCAGCGAAAAAAATGTTTGACCACCTGTGACATTCCGCTATATATTATATCAGTGTCAACCCTTGGCCCACCGCGATTTTTCGTGGGGCAGCAAGATTTATCATACTTTTATAAATCAAATATAAGCCATAAAAGTATTGCACTGGTAACACACTGTTGTCTTAGCAATTGTTATTGTCTTTGAATACCCTCGCGTTCAATCTATTGCCCTTTAAGAATTTTCTCTGAACTGTAGCATTTAAAATTGTTTAATTATTGAGTGTTTCTCTCCAAAAATCGCAATAAATGTAACGACCCTATATTTTCGTTTACTTTTTCGTGTGGGATCTTGTTTAGGATGCTTTTGATTGCAATAAAATAAAGCAATAAGAATCATTATACTTTATGTAACCTGTGCCTACCGATTATGTCCTATTTGTCAGATGTGCTTATTCGAATAACAAGGTCCCATGCCTAAGGGTTTCCGTCACCATATAGTACATATAATAAGTTATTCGAAACTAAACGCAGAGTTCAAAATTGTTCTGTATCATTCCTTGGAATTTTCGAGATGAATTTCCACTACTATTCTAGGCAGGTAAATATAAATTTCTACATCATACCCACAGGTGATCTCACTTATCATCATTTGTACCAAGGAGATTCAAACGAAATATGCTAGGGGTAGTCATTGAGTCAAATTTGTAATTATGACAATCAAGAAATATGAAAATTTTACTTTTATAAAGTTAAACCTGAGAGATGATACGTGATATGCAGACACGATAAACTAAAGGATATGAAAAAAATTAGTATTTATGTGATTGATTTGCAGAAAAATGGGCGGGTAATTTTTCAATGTGGAGATAGAGCGCGGTTGACGTCAGAGCATGTTGTTTTGCTTACGGCAACCCTCCACCCTCAGCTGCAAGAAAAATTCGGGGAAATGGTTCTTCCAAATAAATGTGTGATAGGGCCTTAAAAGACAGGAGAAAATACACACACATGCACTTTTATAACAAAAAATTCAATGCTTACTTCATAACATACATATATTTTTTTTAAAAAAATAAGAATTTTCGAGATAGGATTAGACGATATAGTTTCCAATTGATTTTAAATATAGAAAGTTTCATTAAAATATATTAAGACAATATTTAACATAAGTCAATATCATATTAACCAATTGTAAAGTCACTTAAGAGAAATGGTTACTTATACTTATAAAGCAATTTTGTTTGCAATTTCCCAGCTTTATCATCACTGTTACATAAACTTAAAGAGGACATTTGTGTTTAGTTAATTGCTGAAACAGAGAGTAACAGCTAAAAAACATGAAAAAGAAAATAAAATTCGTATTTTTATATATTTCATTTAAAATTTTACAGAAATATGAAATTAAAAGTTCATCCACGGTATTTATAGTTCATGTGCAATGATTCCTAGAGCATAAGGCAAAGAAGCCCATGTATACGAACAAATGTTCTGAAATACTTTTATTTAAATATTATTTTATATTAAATAAGTTCTAGGTGGATTAAATTTAAAAACTGTGATACTTGTTATTATAATAAGGTACCACAAAATTTATAGAAAACTAGCTGCATGGCCCCGCGTTGCACGGGCTATCTCTACTTTTATAAATTTTCCCTTTCTTTCACAAAATCAGAACTTCTAATACTCATTTTCAAAATGACTCCCCCCCACCGCTTAGCCTGGCGTTGCATTTGCTTTCTCTACGTTTATAAATTTTCCCTTTTTTTCACAAAATCAGCACTTCTAAAACTCTTTTTCAAAATGACTTCCACCTCCACCCCCCTCCACCGCTTAGCCCGGCGTTGCTCGGGCATTCTCTTTTCCACATGACGCCAGCAATTCTGTGTGTATGTTTATACGCGCACAATGTGAGTGATTTCTAAAATTATTACAGAAAATTTCCCTTTTTAGAAATGTTTTCCATTCCACTTATTTTTTATTTGAAACAGATTTCTTTCCCCTCTCTATAGCCGGAACACGATTCTTTTAGTGTAAAGTTATTGTTCTAACTTCCCCTCCTTCACAAAGATAAGATATAGCTTCAAATTTCGATGTATGGCTTCTAAAAAAAATATTGCGTTAGAATTAAAAAAATTATTAATGTGAAGCAATAAAAAGAAAACGATTCTGATGCTAAGAGTAAAACAAAAAACGTTCATCATTTTTTAATAAATGTTACTTCCTAAGAATCTAAAATAATAAAATAGATATCAGATTTTCATGAATTAATCAATCGTTACATATAGTTATTTTAAAAAGGTCCCTAAAATGTATTTTAATCCAAATTAATAGGCGGTGTACTTTTTTAATTAACATATAATTCATTTCGTATTGAAATAATAGAAATAATCATTCTAAAAAAACCTCGGACAACACCTCGGAGATGTAGCGTTGGCTGTTTAATGTACCGTCAATGAGTACTGGAGGAGTGCGAGAGTGATATCCAATACCGCCCCATACCATAATACCCGGTGCAGGACCAGTGTGGCGGTGTATAACGCAACTGTTCAGCATTCTCTCTCCACGATGTCTCCAGATTCGAATCCAACCATCGTAGTGTTGCAGACAGATGCGTGACTCGTCTGTAAAGACATCTTCATTCCATTCTGCAGCCAATATTCTTCTTTCATCGCACCAGTGGCAAGACCAAGCAATGGACGTCTTGCGGACAGACCACTATGCTGTAAACGGTGGCGAATGGTGCGATACAGACTCAATGTGCTGGGTTACGGTTCGTGATGTGACTGAGCGATCCATTACTGCCCTGCGCACTATTTGCCTGTCCTCACGTGAACCGATTTCCTTGAAAAATAATACACAATCTCGGTAGTCTATTATCCTTACTCTGTCGAACTCCGCTACTTAATCAAATGCTGATCGTTGTTTTTTTATATGAGACATAACTGATCGTTTTTTTAAAAAAAAAAACACATGAAAAACACAATTTCCGAACTATAAATCGTCGAAATCTCAAAGCCTTAAATAGCACTTAGAGGTGGCGCCACAGGCGCGCGCGATGTGTGTCTGCTCTGAAATTCTAATCATTTGCTTATCTCACTTCCGCTAATGCCTGCTGTAAAGTTCATGTTATTTGCATGCTTCCTTCACGGTGTTGCATTTACGGTGGCCAGCAGTGTATATTCAAAACACAAAACTCATTTCATATCGCATTAGAAGATTTGAAACCTATATTGTTCTTGTTTAAATTGCGATTTCTAGTAAAAGAACATTTTAATAGCTTACACGTGTCTTACTTCGTGTTTAAAACTTCCCTAAAGAATTTACATCATGTGTAAAAAAGAATTTACATCATGTTATTTTCCGCTGTATTATCCGAAAAACTGGGAATTCAGGAGATATGTCATCTTGTGTTACTTGTGATGACCGTGGTTCATGTATATGTCTCAATGAAACGATGAAATTAGGAATTTGATCAAATCCCTAATGGATATGATCAATTGGCGGGAGATGTTGAAATAACGTTTCTTTAACGTCCTTTCTCTGATGAAAGTAAGGGATTTGAAAAAATTCATGGTCAGTTTCAGTGAAATGATGAAATAATTTTGTAAAGAGTTTAAAAGTGTTTATATTTAACAAATAAAGTGCATTATATTAAACGTAGATTAAGTAATAAAACAATAGTCAATGACATACAAAAATATTTATTCGAAACTAATTAACAAATAATTAGAAAATTAGTCTGGTATTTTTTGAGTTGTAACATCTTTCCTCTCGGTTGCTGAATATTTGTGGGAGTCAATGAAATACTATTTCTTGAAAAGGAAAGAAAATGTGTAACAGAAAACCAAGAAAGCGCGCGTGGTGGCGTCTATTGATTTGATCTGTCTTTTCCCTTCATAGTTTCTTTACAAATGATGACTTTTTTGGGAGAAGGGAGGGATTAAAAGGTTAAAACATCAATCCCCATGTTAATTTTATGGTGCCATTTTTTTAAATGTATGAGATTGATATTTGGGGGATCGATAGTAATGCGATTGGTTAGGAAATACAATGACCCGACCCTCCTCAAGGTGCTTCCCCCCTGCAAAGCATTTTACCAATGAAATCTTGACTAGGTAATTTCATCATTCCACTGAAATAGATCATGGATTTGTTCAAATCCCTTACTTTCAACAAGGAAATGACCTTGAAGAGACGGTATTTTAACATGTCCTGTCAATTACTAATAATCATTAGGAATTTGCTCAAATTTCTAATTCCATCATTTCCCTGCGACATATACGTGAACCACATTCACCACATGTAGCCAGTTGACATATCTTCTGAATTCCCAGTTTTTCGGATAAAACACCCGAAAAGAACATTTGACAATTGAAATTTTTTGAATCATGGTCTTATTAAGGCTGAGTCGGGAATTTGGCGAGGCCCTAGGACTGGGCCCTTTTAGCCCATGCCTTAATACGTCAATAAGAATCATATAAACGCAGCACCATATACCATCATTATCATTCAGTAGAAAGGGCGCAGTCTTTTGAGCCTGTCTGGACGATTGTAAGATATACACATTTATTTGATCCAGTTTATTGTTTGTATGAGTATTTGACAACGTGTACTCTATGAGATGTCTACTTATCTGGGTTATATTTAGGCCTACATTTCTGTAGTGGCCCAGAGTTTACTTAAGCGTATGGGACCAGGGCTGCAAGAAGGCTAAAGACTTCCTTGTAGATTCGTTGTATGCTACTCGTACTCTGTATTGTCACGATTACATGAAAGAAAGATGAATGCATTGCACACACACATACATAATAAAATTTTGAATCTAATTATTTGACGTAAATATTAAACATTAGACCATTGGAAAAATTGTTAATCATATCTTGTGGTTCCTAACTCATAAATTTACTTTTTAGGTAGAGAATCGTTATTTCTTATAATATTTGTGATGAAATTTCAATCAATGGAATCTTATTGTATTATTGATTAATATCCGAAAATATATCAGGGGATATATTATACCTCAATATATATATATATATATATATATATATATATATATATATATATATATATATATATATATATATATATATATGGTATTCGTACACTTTATAAGAGTTTAATTATAAATTAAAGCATAATTTCAATGGACTTTAATTTTTTCTTTGAATGTATATGTGAATGAAGAAAAGATTAAAACACGGAAAATAACGTTGGTGTCAAGAAAAGAAAACTAAATTATGTCTAAATCAACATTAGAAGTTTTATGCATATTTATTCATACATTATAATTTTATAAACGTGCTGAAATCATGTGAAATTTAAATTAAATTAACTGATGATTAAATTTAACGTACTAATTAATGTTTATGTGTGTCTACTTTTACTTTTTAAATTTTATTTCTTAACTTCCATTTTTTGCAATGAAATGTCCTGCTGAATAAGATTTCTTGCATGCACAAAGATGCGATAACCGAACTTAAATCTTTGGCGGAACAACAATTTTTTTCCCGCTCTGAGGAACATCCGTCTGACAGACAGGTACGCAATTTTTTTTTGAATTTTATTACCTGGACGACTGTTTTAAATGTCCTTATCACTCATGAAATTGAGTATTACCCAAATAAGAAGATGTGTGGGGTTAAATCAAGCACAACATTTTTTTCAAGATTTTTACATTAGACTATTTAATTAAAAGCATGAAACATAAATGAAAATACAATTTTTATCATATAAGCCTTAATGAGACACACTATATTAATATATTTTATCATTGGTTTTGACTAATATTTTTATATAAAACTGATCAGAAATTACTTATATTCATGTAAAAATATAATTAAGAATAATTCCAAAAATGAAAAAAAAAACTATAGGAACCGAAGTATAGCAAAAGTAAAACTAATTATGCATAAAATTATAGGAACAAAACTAAATATAACATTTTTATAGAATATAAATATCACATGTCTTTTGGATATGTTCCAAGCAAATATGAGTTCCACATTTGACGCATTTATATGACGTCATTCTATTTATTTTTTCTTTTTTTTTTTTTTTTTTGTAAGAACAAAAACCAAATTTCCTTCATTTTTCATATGGCTGTCATCTATAATAATCATAAATAATTTAAGAAATGCATATTCAAATATTATAAAATAAATATTGTTGCTAATAAGGAACATTAGACTGCGAGGCGATGCATCAAAACATACTTAAGTGGAAGGGATTGCAATACCCGTATACCGAATACCGTTATTTTGAGCAATTTGTACAATTTTGAAATACCGGTATTCACAAGTTTAAATACCGGTTCTTAAGAATTTACAACAAATATCTTAAAATTGTCTCCATTATAGGTTCAGGGATCACCATCATCGCAAAGTAATACACATTTTTATTTTTTCGTCTCCCTAACGGGCGAAATTAATTAAACTGTGACTACAAAGTTGTATCGTACCGTCAAGAGAAGAAATAAAATATGTGAATCACATCTAAAGAGGCGCGGAAAAATATCCTGTTACAGCTCAGTGTGATACTGCACATTCATGATTCGTAGACTGATATTAATATTTGAGAAAACAAAATCTTAATTGTGAAGAAAGTGCATAATATCTTGATATTTTTTTTAATTGGTGAGTTTGTTATTCACACTATGTTTGCATATCATACTTTAGGGTTCAAAATATTTTTTATGTTATTTATATATATATACTCATAAATAATAACCCATATTAATGAATGAGATTAACTTTAAAGAACATAAAAAAATCAGTTGATAATACTTTGGTTGTGTTTCACTATTTATATCATGAAAAGAATATAGTGGCACAATGTAAAAAATTATCTAGTATTATTAAACTGAATGGAGATGAAGTACAAACGGGGAGTCCATACACATTTAAAAACGAAATATGGTACAAGATTGTTAAACAAAAAGAATCTAATTGCAATGAAGATACAAATTTTAGCACACTTTCTAAGTGCAAGCAATCGGAGATTTTAAAATATTATTTTAAAAAAAAATAATTCGGATGAAATTATTGCACAAAATAACATTCCATGCTTAATGACAACGCAATTGATGCATTGTTTTTTTAAGATCGCATTTCAAAAATTTGTACTAGTATCACAGACTGAATAGCAATCTGTGAACTTTTTTGTGGTTTAAATAAATAAGATGTTCCTTTACCTTTTTTTGTATGTGTTCTTTATATTCTGTTATAATTTATAAGTTACAAATTATTTTTTGTTATATTTTTACTCTCTAGTAATACTGGCAAATATAAAGCAAAGAAACACTTGCGTTTTTGTGATTTTCCTTAAACGTCTAAGACAGGTATTAAGGTCTAAAAAAATACTGAATACGGTTACTGAACTTTTGGTGTGATATGACAATTCCTAGTACGTAGGAATTACCGTCTGACGGAGGGTGATAGATAACGAAAAGCACACATACCGTAGTTGAAAAAAATCGCCGAGCTCCACCACATGGTCCTCTAACTGGGTAGAGTCCAACTGAAGAAGTCAAGGCAGCCCACCCCAGAAATCACACCACAGCGTTATATACAGGCATCAAAACAAATCATCCCCATCAGAGAGACGGATGTTCCTGCCGTAGGGTTAACCATGATTGAGTGCGGTCAGTACTGGGGAGGGTCACCACATGAATTCCTTTGAATAGAAGAAATTCCCACCTTGAAAGTTAAC
>BMAU01002314.1:0-69692 GCA_019973935.1 Trichonephila clavipes
CTGTATATGATTGCTTGTGTTGTTGCTGTTGTGAGATGACGTTGTCACCTCATGCTTGATAAAATGATATAACGAACTCTTTGAACGCTTCGAATGCAAATGTTCTGAAACTAATAAACATAACATGATGTCAGAAGTATAAGCTATTTTATCGGATTGAAAAGATATCCACGTGCGTTATGGAAGCCTTCCGACCCCCTGCTCCACTGCAATTTTCGCTGGGAAATGTGAAAGAAAAATGACGAAAATGGAGGCAAGAACTAGAGAATTATCTGCTTACAACAGAAAAGACGATCGAACAGATAAAAAATTGCAATCCTGTTGAACTTATTGGGCAGTGAAGGACTTAAAATATACAACACCTTCAAGTTAGAATCGAAAGCGAATTTTTCGGAAGTTCTTCAAAAATTTGAAGAATATTGCTCACCACGACAGAATGTTGCTTATGAGCATTATAATTTTTTTTTCCTATGTCCAACTGGAGGGCCAAACAATTGAGACATATGTCACTCAGCTAAAGACTCTAGCATCCACGTGCGAGTTTTCAGAGCAAGAAAATGGATTGATCCGAGACCGCATCGTCCTGAAAATTAAAGACAGTAGGTTACAAGAACAACTCCTGCGAGAAAATAGCCTCAATGTTCCGAAATATGAAGTACGATACAGCCACAATAAACTTCGTGAAGGAGAATCAGAACAAGTCTAAGACCCAGTACAACTACAAAAAGTGTGGACGAAAACACAAGCCTCGATAGTGTCCAGCGTTCGGGAAAATTTGTGCCAAGTGCAAGAAGAAAAACCATTTTGCTGCTAAATGTTTCCAGAGTACAAAGAACATTATAATATACAAAACCTGAGAAATATACAACACCTTCATGTTAGAATCGAAAGTGAATTTTTCGTAAGTTCTTCTAAAATTTGAAGAATATTGCTCACCACGACAGAATGTTGCTTATGAGCATTATAAATTTTTTTTCCTATGTCCAACTGGAGGGCCAAACAATTGAGACATTTGTCACTCAGCTAAAGACTCTAGCATCCACGTGCGAGTTTGCAGAGCAAGAAAATGGATTAATCCGAGACCGCATCGTCCTGAAAATTAAAGACAGTGGGTTACAAGAACTACTCCTGCGAGAAAATAGCCTCAATGTTCCGAAATATGAAGTATGATACAGCCACAATAAACTTCGTGAAGGAGAATCAGAACAAGTCTAAGACCCAGTACAACTGCAAAAAGTGTGGACGAAAACACAAGCCTCGATAGTGTCCAGCGTTCGGGAAAATTTGTGCCAAGTGCAAGAAGAAAACCATTTTGCTGCTAAATGTTTCCAGAGTACAAAGAACATTATAATATACAAAACCTGAGAAAAATATACAACACCTTCATGTTAGAATCGAAAGTGAATTTTTCGTAAGTTCTTCTAAAATTTGAAGAATATTGCTCACCACGACAGAATGTTGCTTATGAGCATTATAATTTTTTTTTTTTCCTATGTCCAACTGGAGGGCCAAACAATTGAGACATTTGTCACTCAGCTAAAGACTCTAGCATCCACGTGCGAGTTTGCAGAGCAAGAAAATGGATTAATCCGAGACCGCATCGTCCTGAAAATTAAAGACAGTGGGTTACAAGAACTACTCCTGCGAGAAAATAGCCTCAATGTTCCGAAATATGAAGTATGATACAGCCACAATAAACTTCGTGAAGGAGAATCAGAACAAGTCTAAGACCCAGTACAACTGCAAAAAGTGTGGACGAAAAAACAAGACTCGAGAGTGTCCAGCGTTCGGGAAAATTTGTGCCAAGTGCAAGAAGAAAAACCATTTTGCTGCTAAATGTTTCCAGAGTACAAAGAACATTCATGAAATGAACGTTCCTGAAAATTAACTGGTTTATATATATTGATTCTGTGAATGAAAATGAAACTAAATGTGCAATGAAAAATAGTACAGGCTCTAATTTTAAGAATGTAGAAATGGTAAGTGAAACTTGGTATAAAAATGTTCATTAGATGTAAATAATAAGTGTTTTGATGTAAATTTTAAACTGAATACTGGAGCTGAAGTAAATACTTTACCACTGTATATTTTGAGTATGTTTAAAGTTAATCCAAAACTTAGTAAAACTAACATATCTCTAACTACATATGGTAATTTTAATTTGAAGCCAAATGGTTCCCTTATAATTAATTGCTTTACTGATAAACTCAAAAATGTTCCTTTGCCTTTCTATGTTGTAAATGTAAAATCCAAACCAATATTAGGGTTGAGAGGTTGTAAGGAATTAAAACTTATTGAAAGAATTGATGCTATTGAATGTAGTATAAGTAAAAATGAGTTAATTAAGCAATATAAAGATGTATTTACTGGGGTAGAATTTCCAAATGAACCATATTCCATTACTTTAAAAGATAATACTGTATACCAAAAATTCACCCACCAAGACGTGTTCCTCTGGCTTTGCAGCCAAAATTAAAAAGTAGTTTAGATAGATTAGAAAAAGAAGGAATAGTGTCAAAAGTTAATAAGCCAACTGATTTGGTGCAAAGTTTAGTCATTGTAGATAAACCCAATGGAAATTTAAGATTACGTTTAGACCCTAGAGATCTTAATAAAACAATTAAAAGAGAACATTATCAAATTCCTTGTACAGATGATATCATTAGTAGATTAGAGGGCAAGAAAATATTTTCAGTTGTAGATTTGAAAGATGGTTTTTGGTATGTATCTTTAGATAAAGTTAGCTCTGAAATTTGTACATTTAATACACCTTTTGGAAGGTACAAATTCAACAAAATGCCATTTGGTATAGTTTCTGCACCTGAGGTATTTCAGAAAAGAAACCAAAAGCTTTTTGGAGATATTGAGGGAGTAGAGATTTATTTTGATGACATATTGTTGCAGGATGTGAGGAGAATTCACATGATGCAATTATGTCTAGATTTCTTGAAAGAGCCAAATTGTTAAATATAAAGTTTAATCCAGATAAACTACAATATTGGGTGTCTGAAGTAAAATATGTAGGTCAAATTATATCTAAATCAGGTATAAAACATGATCCAGATCACATAAAAGCAATTGTTGAGATGCCAACACCAAAATCAAAAACTGAAGTTAGGAGATTGTTGGGCATGATGAATTTTCTTTCAAAATTTATACCCAATGTATCTAAAGCTACTGCTCCATTAAGAGAAATCATTCATGAAAATGTAGAATTTAATTGGGGAAAAGAACAAGAATTGTCCTTTGTAAACATTAAAGAATTGTTAGCTAAAGCTCCAATTTTAAAAGTTTTTAGTGTTAATGATGAAGTAGTAATACAATGTGATAGTTCAAAAGATGGGAAAGGATCCTGTTTAATCCAAAAAGGTCAACCGGTATCATTTGTCTCACACAGTTTAACAAACAGTGAGAAAAATTATGCACAGATTGAGGAAGAATTATTGGGAATTGTTTTCTCATTTGAGGAATACCATAATTTTGTATATGGACGTAAATTTTTGTACACAGTGACCATAAGCCCTTAATGGCAATTGTTAAGAAACCTATGCATAAAATATCTTCTAGAATACAAAGAATTATTTTAAAATTATTAAAGTATGATTTTGAAATAAATTATGTACCAGGTAATCAAATGTTTCTCGTTGATACTTTATCACGAGCATTTCCTGTTAGTGAAACTGTAAGGGATGATCCTGAAATGCTAAATATTGTGCATACTATTTCAAAACATTTACCCATGAGTGAAAAGAGATGTGTACAATTTTAAAAAGAAACAGAATTAGATCTAGAATTACAAATAGTTGTTAAATATATCAAAGAGGACTGGCCTAAATCTTACAAAAATGTAGACAATAGTGTAAAAACATATTATAAAATTAAAAATAACATTTGTATTCAAGAAAGGTTGTTATTTAGCAATGAAAAACTAATTGTACCTTCTAGTTTGAGAAAAGATATGCTACAACTAATTCACGAGGCACACTTTGGGATAGAGAAATGCAAGAAAAGAGCTAGAGAAATAATTTATTGGCCAGGGATGAACTCTGACATAGAAACATTAGTATCACAATGTGTAATATGTGAAAAATTTAAAAAAGCTAATAGTAAAGAGCCATTAAAACTTCATACAGTTCCCTATAGACCCTTTGAAAAGATAGAAGTAGATATAATGGACTTGGGTAATACAAGTTATCTAGTTGTAATAGACTATTATTCAAAATGGATTGAAATTGCTGAACTTGTAAATAAGAGTGCAGATGAGGTAATAGTTAAACTTAAAACAATTTTCTCTAGATTTGGTGTTCCAAATATGGTAGCATCAGATAATATACCATTTAATAGTTATATTTATAAAACGTTTGCAAATTATTGGGATTTGTTTATGCATTCATTAGTCCTCATTACTCCCCAAGTAATAGAATGGTTGAAAAAGCAGTAGGAATTTCTAAAAGCATTATGAAAAAGGCAAGGGAAGATAGACGAGATTATTCAGTCGGTTAATGGAGTATAGAAACACCCCAATATCAGGTCTTGACCTATCTCCAGCTCAAATTATGTTTAATCGAAGATTAAAAACAAAATTACCAATCTCGAATAAATTGTTAAATGCTGAATTATTTAATAACATTCGAGAAAAGTTAATAAAAAGGCAAAACGTTCAAAAGATACATTATGATAAAACTGTTCATCCGTTACCTGAATGTGAGCCGAAAGATAATGTCAGAATACTAAATTTTAAAAACAAAACTTGGGAACCGGCTAAAATAGTTTCAAAGCATAAATTACATCCTAGGTCATATTTTGTTAAAAATCAGTCTGGGGCAATATTTTAAGACGTAATAGAAAACATATAAGAAAATCAAGCACACCCTTTAATATAGAAATAGATCCAAATGACATAAGTACTTTCAATTCTGATTCAGAGAAGTAATTGTAAATCCTCAAAATATACAGAACTGTAACGAGTCAGATTGTAATGTCCAAAGAAGTAACCGTGTTTGTAAGCCACCATCTTATTTGAATGACTATGTTATATGATTAATAAACTTAAAGGGGGGATGTCATGATAACTGTAACTGTGAATGTGTACTTGTGTTAACTGTGTATTGTAACTATATATGATTGATTGTGTTGTTGCTGTTGTGAGATGACGTTGTCACCTCATGCTTAATAAAATATTATAACGAAGAACTGTTTGAACGCTTTGAATGCAAATGTTCTGAAGAGCATTCTGAAACTAATAAACATAACAGGAAGGGATTAGTAATAGTAGTTATGTCTGTCTTAAAACGCGGAATGTATCAGTTTTTTTTATTTCTTTTTTCCTCAAATGATTTTTGCATCTCTCTCTCATACAAAGAACTCTTCTTATTAAGAGTTGCAGTATTTATGCTAGAATATAATTGAACTTTAAGTCACGTTCATCCCGGGATTCAGAAACGAAGAATAAAGTAAGCGATACTTTTTTCTTTTCGTAAGAATTTTAAATCAAAAATTACATTTCACAGTGTTCATGTCTTTCTTAGTGCATCGTTTTTATTTAAGTTACCAGGTTATCTGTCGACTGTTGTTAGATTTTCCATTTTAATATATACTGTAAATACTAATGTTATAAGTTATTTACTTCGTTTACTCAGACTCAGGTTGATTTTATGTTCAGTTATAAGTTTAATATTTAAATATTTTTACGTGATGTGTAAAAATACATTATGTTATGGCTTTGAAATCATTTGTATAAGATCCAGCTTGGGGACCAAGACCTGACCTTGCGGGGGCAACTATTTTCCGTAACTCCACTGCATTTTAGCTTATAGTTTACTTTGGTAACGCAATGAGAGATGGGGACTTATTCTGATAAGGTCACTTGTTTCATATTCTTATTGCTATTCGTTATTTAAAATAGACAGATGTTTTTAAGAAGACAGACGTCTTTTTGTGTGTTATAAATATTTCATTGTTTTTGGTAAAAAGCTTTATTAAGAATTAGGTTTCAATATTCGCTGTGGATTTCATTGCGAATTTGTGTCAGCCTGTCTTGATTAGGGTTTGTCTTAATTTTCCTGAACAGCGCAATTGAGAAATATGATTCGCCTTCCTTTTTTTGAAGTGATAACTTCTTTAGGCGCGTTTTGCTCAAGAGTTAACTTGAATGAACATCAGGTTCGGGTGTGTAACGCTTATTCGACTTTTTTCGTCTGTAGTCGGAAATCGTGTTTGGACAAGGTCGCACACCCCTAAAAAGAAATCACAAGACCAAAGGACGAACGTTTTCCTCGGGGTTTGAGTAATACTCAGCCTTCTATCTTGTATGCTTATATAGTTAGTTCCCACGTGTATTTATTACTCAGGATATATCAATATGAATAATTATAAAGAAAGGTACGATATTTATATTATTGTAGGATATTATATATAAATGTCGAAGGGACAAAATATTTGAGACTTCTGGATAGAGAAGGTTTAAAAATGAGACCACAGATATAGTTATGAAAAGCATTTCAACGCAACATTTTATTTTTAATTTGTTAATATCGAACAGATTCGTTTCAAAATATCTTACAGTTGATTGCCAATTATCTTACTTTACAAGCATAACAGAAGCATATCTGGAAATGCATGAATTGTGGAATGTTTTGCATTCTTTTCATTCATCTTCTGCTAACTGTAACACACCTACATTTTCATATTTAAAAGAAAACAAAATTCAAAATAGCGCCGAGAAGAAATTTTAACGGTGAAGGATAATCGAAAAATGTAGAAATTTAAGGTCAATTAAATTAATGTTTGCTTTTTATATTTCCTCTTTTATTTATTTAAGTATTCAATTATCGATTCGTACAATATTCAACTAGTGGGTATACCCGTTCTTCGCATGGGTGAATTGAAAAATTAAACAATACAGATTGAAGGATAAAGAAGTTTTTAACGAGTAACGTGAATTGAAAATAAAAAAAGAGCTTTTTGCATATCTCAGCTGATCAACAACAACAAAAAACATACACATTTGTTAAATTTTAAGTCTGTAGATCTAACAGCTGATAAAAAGGATTTATTTTAATTTATAGCACACACAACCCCTCCCATTAACTCTTTTGTGGGTCGACTTTTGAAAACACCTTCCTAACCTGATCTCTGCTTAGCAAAAGTAACACATTGTTACAAATTTTGTGTAATGAACGCTTACAATAGTGTAAATAATTTATATCTGGAAGTAAAATACATTAATATACACTGGTGTGCAAAAATTAAGGACGAAGTCGAAAAATTAGCATATCAGCTGAACGAAGAGGCAGAGCGGACAGAAAGACCAATCAGAAGATTAAGTAAGGTGATGTACGGTAGCACATGCGCAGATATGCAGGTAGACGTAATGGGGGAGTGTCTGAGTAGTATAAAGCATGTTGTCGGTGTAAGATCAGTATTTCTGGCAAAGAGATTGCACGCCGTATAGCAGTTAAAATCACACCGAGTTGCTGCCTCAGCGAGAAATGGCGAATAATCAATCTGTTAGACGACATCTGGATGCTTTTACCCGAGGTCGAATCATTGGGAAGTTGGAGGAAGGCCGCAGTGTGACAAGTGTGGCTGCAGAGTTCGGAATTGCTCACAGCATCGTTTCACGACTTTGGAGACAATTTCAAACTACAGGAACAGCTATCCGGGGGTTCAGTAGTGGTCGTCCACGAGGAACCACACCCGCAGATGACCGGTACATTGTCTTACAGGCCAGAAGAAACAGGCGGCAGACAGCGGGAGAAATCGCTAGACACACGACACAGGCGACTGGACGACCGATATCGCGTTTTACCGTCGCCAGAAGACTGCACGGTGGTGGTCTGTTTGCACGACGCCCTGTACGGTGTGTACCTTTAACGCCTGCCCATCGGAGAAGGCGTTCTCTGTGGTGCCGGGAACACCGGAATTGGAGAGACAATGAATGGGGACGAGTACTCTTTACAGATGAGAGCAGATTCAGTTTGATTAGCGATTCTCATCGCATACTCATCTGGAGAGAGCGGGGAAGCCGCAATTATCCCTCGAACATCATTGAAAGGGACAGGTATGGAGGTCGCGGTGTTCTCGTTTGGGGAGGCATCATGCTTGGTAGTCGTACAGATCTTCACATCTTCGACGCAGGTTCAGTCAACGGGACCCGTTATTGTAACGAGATTCTTCTTCCATATATGCGTCTTTTTAGAGGCGCTATGGGTCTGCAGTTCCTTTTCATGGACGACAATGCACCATGTCATCGCACAGTAGCTGCCGAACAGCTCTTAGAGAGTGAGGATATTGAACGTATGGATTGGCCGGCACGATCTCCGGATCTCAATCCCATCGAGCATGTATGGGATTTTCTAGGCAGACGCTTGGCAGCTCGTACCTTACCACCAGTAACGATTCGGGAGCTTCGATTGGCGCTGCAAGACGAATGGGCAGCAATGCCTCAACAACTCATTGACACCCTCATTCTCAGCATGGGCAGACGCTGTGAAACCTGCCTAGCAGTCAGGGGAGATCATATCCCCTACTAAAGACCGGATATTTCTTGCTGGACACCCACACAGGGATGTTTCGGCCTTCAGTCGCATTGCGCTCCATGCTACTTTTTCAATCAAGCTTCTTTTTATCCCTCTGATTTCTCTTTTAGTAAGTGTTGCTTACATTACACATGTCCTTACGTATTGGGGATCTTAGGGTATTAAATGTGTTGATTTGGAAAGCTTTTGTACAAAGTTATATGGAAAAAACCGTCTCGTCCTTAATTTTTGCACACCAGTGTTACTTTCTGTTGTATTTATTTATGTCAAAATTGTAATATTCGCAAGCAACGCCGTTCCTTAAATTATAAAGGCGATTCAATGGAAACATAGCGAAATGTTGGCGATAGTTACAATTTGGCAACTGTCTAGCTACTTTCATTGCTCGAGCGTTATTAGAGCTTTGGGAAAGATTAGATTTACGCTTTCGCGGCATAATTCTTAGTAGGTACTTTTTCTACACTTCCAAAAAATACAGTACAGTAATTATTATTTTTTATACTTGAAAAAGACGATACCTGTGCCTATTCAGTTAAAATTATAGCGTTATAATTAACTACTAACCACAAACAAATTATGCAAATTTGTCCAAATGATGTAGTGTGAAAGATAAAGTTTAAATACCATAAGCGATTAAAGTAATTATTTTAATACAACGATCCATTTGTTACTACCAAATGTGCATAGTAAAATCATAAAAAAAAACGTTCATAGAAATAAATTATCAGTTTTGATTGTATTTATGGTTCACTTTTTCGGCGTTAAAGACCTGCACATGAAAAAAAAAATCAATAGTAGCTATTCAAATAAAGAGAGACTTATAACATAACATCTCCCTTCAAAATCTAGTTTTATTCTAAAATAAAACAAATAGTGATTACACTGATCAAAGCAATAAATTAGAAGGCAGCGCCTGGCGTGGACAAAACAAAAAGGGAAAGTTTTGCTTCACACATAAAAGATAGATATATGCTGTCACGGGCTTTTTTTTGCAGCACACGCCAGAATAGCTTGCAGATGGCAAAGAATTTTTTCTACGTACTTGACAATTACCTTATATTTTGGACACTTCACACAATATATTTATAAACTATAGCCTATGTGTTATTCTGATGTATAAGCTAAATTATTGTAAAGTTTCATTAAAATCCATTCCGTTGTTTTTGCGTGAAAGAGTAACAAACATGCATACATACATGCAAACTTTCGCGCTTATAATATTAGTAAGAATGTGCGTGTGTTCATGTACTTCCTTATAGTTCATTTTTTATACTTTATAGAGAATGGATGTAGCATCAAATACTAAAGAATCATTTGGGTTCAATCAGCACGCATTGAAGATATTTGTGCAGCGAAATATGTAGAGCAGAAATTGGACGAATAATTTAAATAGTTGTTATTTATATTTCACCCAATCAGAGTGTAGAGAAAACTATCGAATTCATTCACAAAAATTTAGTTTTCGACACTGAAGCCATATCGGCTCTTCTAAGTAAATTACCTAAGATTTTAATGTAGATTTTTCAAAAGACAAATCAAAATCTTTATTTGATTTTTTAAAATGAAAATTTAATTTAATTATATATATATATATCAAATGATTCAAATGAAAACAAGATGAAGTACAGAACAACGCTTGACAGAATGCTTTTTAGATATTTAAATAATTTTGATCTAAAAAAGTTATAACCTTTATTTTTTTTATGGGGGCGCAGCTACCGCCGTATCAATGATACAGGGTTCCCAAGCTACAGGGGCCCCAGCATGTGTAACTACAGTTTCACTAACAGGGCTTCCCTATATAAAAAAGAGCTTTATGGAATTTCGATACAGGGCCCGTCACAGTAAGCTACGCCAGTGCTATTTCAACTACCATAAACCTATTGTTTCCTTCTTAGAATACATTTAATTCACAAATATAATCATATATTTGGCGAAAAATATTACTTTATGAGCACAGACATATGAATAAATAATTTTATATTACAATACTAATATCCCCTTGTTTTTATTCTCTCACCGAACTAATCCCTGAAGTAACATTACAAAATTTGAAGTTTTCACTTCTATCGTGAGGTCATAAGCACACACACTTTATATAGTATATATATATATACTAGCTGGTATACCCGTTCTTCGCATGGGTGAATTTAAAAATTAAAAAATATAGACTGAAGGATAAAGAAGTTTTTAATGAGTTAATTTTACGTGAATTGTATAAATTAAACAAAAAAAAAAGCTTTTTACATAACTCAGCTGGACGAAAAAACCAAGTTTGCTAAATTTTAAGTCGTTAGATATAATTGCTGATTTTTTTTATTATTGTTATTATTATTTATGACGCCCGTAACTTTCTTGTGGGTCGATTTTTGAAAACACCTACCTGCTCAGCAAAATTAACACATTATTACAAATTTTGTGTAATAAACGCTAAAAATAGTGTAAATAATTTTTATCTGGATGTGTAATACGTTAATATTACTTTCTGATGCATTTATTTTATGTTAAATAGCTGTTACCCGCGACTTTGTCCACGTAGAATTTAACAAAAAAGTGTTTATTCACATAGCAGAGTTTACGAAAACTTTTCTTCTACTTTGTGAATCTATATTTCTTTTTTGTTTTATTTTTTTTCCTTTGCTTTTTGTTGAGCAAGGGGTGAAAGGGATGCATGACCTTTGACACTGTCGATAGGGTGCGGACTAAAATCTTTAGGATCAAAATAGGTCTAAGTAGCAAGTAGGGTGAAACGCGAACACAAACGAAGCCGCGAGGAAGGGGGTGAAAGGAACGCATGACCTTTGACAATGCAGTTAAGGACTGTAAAATCATTAGGATCAAGACATGAACGGGAAATGTCTCGAATGGCAGCAACCTAATCAAAGAAAAAAGTTTGATATAACTGCTAGTAATCGTTGAGACAGAAGGCTCGCGAAATAAAATAATTCCTATTAAATAAAAATAATCCCTATTGAATAAAAATAGTCCCTATTGAAATAAATAATGCCTATTTGAATCGGATATTGCTCACTATTTCATTGGTTTTAATTTTATTTTCTCGGAGAATCCTAATTTTTTTTTCTTAACTAAAAGTAGCCTAAATTATTCCTTATAACATTAGCTATCTGCCAGTGAAAGTTTCGTCAAAATTGGTCCAGCCGTTTCAGAAATTAGCCGGAACAAACAGAGAGACAGATAGATAGACAGACAGACAGACAAATATTTTAAAAATTGATTTTTTCATGTAAGTACTGTATATACTTTTAAATGCATTTAGTAAAAAGCTGTTAATTTCAAATTACAAACAGACACTTCATTTCTATTTATATGTATATAAATATATATATATATATATATATATATATATATATATATATATATATATATTTATATGTAATAATTCCTTCTATTATCCTTTTTATTAATTAACTCTTTGTACTGAAATTTAAAATAAATTTAAATCTTTAGTTTAAAAATGACAGCTTAATCTTAATCGTAATCGGCTAGTCCGAAATCCCTGTCCCACCCATTCTATCCAATCAGAACTACTATTACGTAATAACCACTTTTGATATAAAAGCAAAAATCTGGTGTAATCGCGCTTTTGTCTGCTTGCCTTCATCATGTAAAAATGTAAATAACTGCAGCTCTGTGTCTTTGTGTTGTGTCCGTCAAGATGTCGCTTCTGTTATATGTGTCTGCTTACGTGTTTTTGACAAACAGATGTAAAATATAAAGTGATTGACCAGTTGCGCTATGTGTGCTTCAAAATAAAAGATGAAACTCAATTCTAAAGATGTTTTCAATATATCAGATATGACAACAACCAACACCGGCCAACGCTACTACAATACATAACATATATATATATATATATATATATATATATATATATATATATATATATATATATACAATTTTTGAAGCGCAAGGAAAAAATACCTGTGTGAAAATTACTAAAGTTTTGATGTTGAATAATAAATCAATATTTGAATACTGAATGTTCAGTTTGTGGAAAACAACTTGCGTTTTTGATTTTGAAAAGAATGATTCAACTGATGAATTTATTTGGAAATATCGCAAAACATAGGAAAATATATAATCATCGTATTAGAATGCTTGTGATAAAGAATAGCTAAAGAAAGTAAATTAGGTATGTGCTCTAGATTTTAATGAGAATGGAAATTTTTGGTTGGAGAAACTGTGATTCACAATATTTTTTAAGATTTATGTCTTGGTAAAAAGCATCATGAAGGACAAGGTTTCGGAGTACAACTAAAACTAAATTGCTTCATGTGAGACTCCGCTCATTTCTAAATTTACGAGCTCATATGGAAAAAGATGTGCAAAAGCAGCAATTCATTTAACGGCAGTACTGGTTTATCCATTGGGCACTTGGGGCGCGGAGCCAGGGGTCCGGATAAGCTGGACTTATCCAGATTTTCTGGTTATAAATTTCGATTCTTCAGTGCCAAGTTGGCCTATAGATCTTCTGCACCCAGGGCCTGAAATGAGATTAAATGGGTTCTGATTAATGGTAATGCTTATTTCTCAGTGATCTTAAACATGTTTATTTTTCCTTGGAAGGCAATTAGAATTCCGAGTAAAAAAGTCTTCGTTTTTGAAAAATGATATTATTCGTATTTCATAATGTTACAAAATTCTCTAATTCTGATTGATCAATTCTTTAATTTCTAACAATTCTCTTTTAGAAACGCTGAAATTTGTATTTTACTTTAACTGTTTTGCTTGGAATTTCCTTCTTTGCTATCTGCAAACAACTATCGAGAAGCCGTGGTAACCTAGAGGTCAAAGTAACGGACTCGTGGCCGGTGTGTCATGAGTTTGAGCCTAGTGTCACTGAAGACCCTCCGAAAGGAGTTGCTGATGCACGTTAAATCTGTTGGGGCTCAAACGTTTGCCCGTCATACTATCAATTCACATTTCAAGATAGGAGATAAAAGCCCTGAAGGGCTAAGTGCTTCAGCAACAAAACTAGCTGTAAACGTCCTGCCATTAGTGTGATGTAGAAGTTAGGAGACGTGGTGCTAGCTCAGGTATCATCCTCGTTACTTGATCATGGTTCAAAATTACGAGGTCCGTGACTAAAAGCCCTCATTTAGCTGAATAGGGCGACGTTAATATTCACTCACTCATTCGCGGGAACAAATATTGGTATATATCGATAACTATATCGATAAATTAGCAACTCCTTACCGGCGCGAAACACATCTAGAATTCCTTAACTGCTGTGTGTTGTGTATACTTTCATCTTTCGTTGGTTACGTTATTTTTAATCAGTAAAAATGTCTTATTCGTTATCGGACTATTTCTTTGAAAGAAAGAGAAGCTGATGTAAGTATATTAAAAACATATGTAATATCGATACAAAACTTTACTTTTTTGTAGAATAAGAGAAACAGTGTAGTTTAATACAACTGAAACGAATTACTGAAAGAGCACTTACGTACAGACAGAATGGAAGTCGTTAAATAAAGAGCATTTTTTTAGAAGAGGAGTTGATACAGATAAGTTTTTTGATACAGAATAAAAAGCGTTTACTAAAGTGATTTGAAAAGCTTATTTTCGTATTTAATTCTCTATTCTACAAAATATAATGTTTATTTATAATTTTAGATAGCTTTTGAACTGAATATTCATTGATAGATTTTTATAAAATCGGTTATTTGTTTCGCTCATTCTTTGGGTCATCAAATTATATTTTGATCGCTACGTTATCGTAAATACTTGTTTTATTCATAACAATTCAATATGTATATATATTAATAATGATACAAGTCGAATGACGGATTGACCGAAAGCTGTGGTTTTGCACTCTGACAATGAATCGAGTTTCTCTAATATTTTTGTTTAATATAAACGGAAAATTTTTAAAAGCTTAATATTTTATCACTTTATATCAAACTCTCTCCCTCCTGTAAAAATAAAAAAGCAGACTTCCAAAATGAACTAGAAACAATTTTTTTCTCATACTTTCAAGCTAAATCAGATTTTAAATTAAACTCATTTTCAAACGGAAATTAGTATATATCCTTCCATAGTATAATCATATATCTACACACGTAATGCATAAACTCGACTCAATTTGTTACTAAATTTATGCGAAATAAAATAATGAAAAAGTGGATTTCAATTATATGTTACCGCTAAAGTAATTATTCATATATAAATACATATTTGTGAAAGCAATTCTTTTTTTGTACCTAATGAAATTCGAGTTCGAACAAGACAAAAATTGAATTACATACTGCCTGTGTTATAGTTTTTAATTAAATGGTATGAAAAGCCTAAATTCTCTCTACACGCTATGCTTAATGTACACGCAATAAGTTTTCTTATAAAGAGAAGTTAAAAATTCACAAATTTAAAATGCAAGAATTCTTGTTCCGTAAGAAACCATAGGATACTCTCTTATGGTTTCCTCTACCACTAAAGACCCGCCGTGTAGGGCAGCGATGCACGTTAAATCTGTCGAGAGATGAAACGTCCTCCCGTTGGTGTGGTGTGGTAGTTAGAAGAGGGGGTGCCAGCTCAGGTGTCGTCCACGTCACTTGACCATGGTTCAAAATTACGTGGTCCGTCGCCAAAAGCCCTCGTGTAGCTGAACAGTGCGACGTTAATATTCAATCAATCAATCTTATGGTTTCCTCTTCTAAAATAACTATAGTAAACGCCGAATTAAAAATAAATTCCCTTATTTAAATGCCTACAAAATGAACGAAAAGGTTTATTGAAATATTTTTTACCTTAGCAATAATAGAAACCACAATTTCACACAATTGTTTCTTTACAATAAATTATTTTAAATACAAGGGATGCATTTTCTACTATGTTAAAAATCATACGGCCAATTATTGACAAATTACTAAAAAAGAGCACTTCTAAATTTATATTAATTTAAGTATACAAAGCATGTTTTAATTTTTTTTATGAAAAAGTGATTAGAATTTTTTACGAGATTTTCCGGCCGTAATTTCATACCCTTGCTAACTTTAAACAATTTAAATAGAGTTTTTCCATAGAAATGTATCTAATTATAAAAATAAAATTTTATTTCTAAGAATGTCCCTAAAATTTTAAGACACGTTTACCTATATAATGGACGTAATACTTAAATTCCTGTTTAATTTAATTATTTAGTTCCAACCCTCCTCCCAAACTTTTTAGACAGTTATAAAAGCGTGATTCTTACTGATTAGTGTCTGGGGGTAAGGATAATAATCTTATTTTTTCTGCTTCTTAACTCTTCAAAACATGCATATACTCTGAAAATAGTTTATTTATTCAACCATATAATAGTATTACTTCTATTTGTTATTCTTCCGTGCTCTTTTTGATAAATACTGAAGTGGGAAAAAAATTACTTTTGAGTCAAAGATAATATTCACAGTCCTCTAGTGTAAATCAATTGCTTTTCATTTAATGTTAAATACAGTAAATTATGCCAATCCTAGTTCATAATGACGTATAAAAATTTAATCACGCAAAGTGATAAAGAATATGGTGAAGCATTGAATATCGCAAAATGGGTGATGACACAGATAATTTTTATCAAATTGCAACTGTAGCATTTTTTTCTGAAATAAAAGGACATTTAATTTCATAAATAATTGCATTATATATATATATATAGTGGCGCACACAAGGGGGGGATCCGCCCCCCCTAAAGCCCTTCATTTTTTTCCGATTGATTATAATTGTAAGTATATAGTACGTAAAATTTAATTAAGTATTTGTTATTAATGATTAATTTTATTAATTAATGCTAATTATTTAATAATTAGTTTTTTACTGTGTTTTGCTCGCGAAAATCAACAAAATCAAAAGGAGCCTGATACAAGAATGGTGAACTTTCAACCCCGGACCCCCTTGAAAAATTCCTGTGTGCGCTACTGTACATATATATATATATATATAAAAGTAGGAAATAGTATTTAATTAATTTCGAACAATTAGAATGTTTTAAATTTTCAATATACTTCGAGTGAGAGAGATGTAAGAGATGGCGGCCCCAAACAAACCAAATTGAATCAAGGCATTTCAGTGCCCAATGAAAGAATTCGGAGCGATGACGTCAGACGCATATAGTCCCTGAGCGCGAGATAATTTTTTGGGACTCGCACACCGGGGACACGAACGAAGTAAGGTCGACGCCCTCTTAGCAACTTTGCCTTCGTAAACAACGCTTCTTTAGGCCTAGCGATGCATCTCACAGGTGAAATCCTGCTCTCTTTTCGAACTATCTTTCATTTATTTTCTTGTAAATAATTCAAAGCTGTAAATATAGCCTGTTCCTTATTTTAATAAATTAATTGTTCTTTAAAACATATATATATATATATATATATATATATATATATATATACGAAAAATTGCAAAACCATAACATAATGTACCTTTACACATATTGCAAAAATATTTAAATATAAAATCAACCTGTGTCTGAGTAAACAATGTAAATAATGTTTAACATTAGAGAGTATTTATAGTATTTAAAAAATGGAAAATCTAACAACAGTCGACTGATAACCTGGTAACTTAAATAAAAACGATTCACTAAGAAAAACACTAACACTGTAAAATAATATTTTCGATTTCAGATCCTTATGATAGAAAAAAGGTATCGCTTACCAAATTCTTCGCTTATGAATCCCGGGATGAGCTTGACCTTAAGTTCGATAAAATTCTAGCATAAATTGTCAAAAAGTCCGACACAACTACTGTTACTAATAAGAAAGCATGAACACTAAAAAGAATGCGCTCGCAGTACCACTCAGGTTGAACTACAAAAGTAACTAGTTCGTTGGGTTGTTCGCGACACACACTAATAGCTAATATACAGCACTACACTCAAGAAGTAAATTACAAAAAAAGCGTTTGACGTCTCCCATTTTTCTTAGCAAAGTCGGTTATTAATTCATCCAATTCAATTTTTCTTGCTTCTTGTAGTTCAATACTTATAAAAAACAAAAATAGAAGAGCCTCTCTTCTGACATCGTAAAACGTAGATAATTTTTTATTAATTTTAACTATATATATATATATATATATATATATATATATATATATATATATATATATATATATATATATAGAAAATGACCTTTCCGCCATTGCAGAAGGATCTGGAAGAGTCAAAAACAATAAAAGTGTAAAACATACATCTAGTAAACTTGGCGCAGCAAAATTATTTTGAATCTTTAAAAATTACCTGAATCTTTTATCAAATTTAGGTTAATTAAATCTTCACTAAAAACTGCTTTTAGAGACATAATTTGAATTGGAAATCCACTAGATAGGTCGAGGCTATATACTTTTTGAAGATCACTTTCTTCATTATATAAGAGATCATTTGTAGTGCTTACAATATTTTTGGGAGAAAGAAACCTGAATAATTTGTAAATGCCATTCATACTCTCAAAGCGATTTTTTAATTGAGTAGTAATAACATCAACCTTTGCCTTAAAAACATCCAGCTCAAAAACAATCGTTCTCTGTCTTTAAATTTTTCATCAGCATTGAAATCATCGAAAAACTATCTAACTTTTCTATATCTCTTTTTTCAAACTCCGGGGTGATACCCCATTTTTTTAGCCAAATCAATAGCTTCTTCCTTTATATTAACAAAATTGTTACGAAGATTCTGGATAGACGTTAAGCTAGAATTTAACATGGCCTTAGCGTTTTTCAAATCTATTTTTGATGATTGTAATGCTTTTGAAGTTAAATTTATGCTTTGTAAAATTTAACATTGGAAAATTAGCAAAAAAAAGAATTGAATTTTTTCCATATGTTTTTTAATCGCTAAAGCTTCCTGTTTCTCGTCTTGCTTAGTACTGGTTAGTAAAATATTTGAAAGTACTTTTAAAATCGAAATGTAATTGTAGCGAATTGATATTACAGAGTCAAATCGAGATGACCACCTTGTCGTGCATAATGATTTAATAGTCTGCGGAATGTTCTCGTTATTCTGCACAATTTTCAGATCACTCCACTTTTTAATGCTGAGCCCAAAAAATGTGTAAATCTTTTGACAAAAGACATAAAATTCTCTTACATGAGGCACGTTATTGCATGCATCGTTTAGAACAAGATTGAGGTTGTGTGTTGAACAGTGAACGTAATTTGCTCTTGGTTGTTTGTCCTTAATTAATTTCTGTAATCCCCATACGCTCCACTCATGTTGACTGCCCCATCATATCCTTGTCCTGGACACTTCACCAAATTAATGTCCACTGTGTTTAGAAAATTTAACACATCACTTTCCAAACTTTTTGCAGCATGATTTGCCGCCTCAATAAAGCCTAAAAACGTTTCGTTAATTCTGATATTATCTGGCTCATTATTATCATTAGCATCGGTTGTTACATACCTTATTATAATACTTAATTGGTCTTTTTTGATATATCCTGTGTCGTGACCAGAATAATAGAGAAAAAAGAACATTTCCTTATAATTTTAACACAATATTTTCTTTTATTCTAGAGCCTATAATAGCAATGAGTTCACTTTGAATTTTTGGGCTAAGATATTTTTGAATTCTTTTTCCTGACAAATGAACATTGAGAAGAGGGTCATATTTAGCGAAGAGGCCTATTGTATTCAAAAAATTTCCCCTTTGAGTCGAATCTCGAGTTTCTCGATGTCCCCGAGAAGGAAGATTACACATCACTAGATTCATTGTAACGTCTATGATTCTTCGTAAGATTCGGATAACCTTATTAACTTCTTTAAAAAATTGCATTTCAATAATGAATCCACAGTTTTATTTTGTTTCCAGATGTCATATGTGTGACCTGCTTGGATATGAATTATAGAATTTTCATGCTCTTTAATTTTTTTTTATATTCCTTGCCAGTCATTCACACCTTTACACAAGGCTTCTTTAAAATACATATTTGTTCTAATATCAGCGAAAGGCCAACATACCTGACAGTAAGCAACATGAAGTCGTGTTGAATAACACAGCCATTTCCTTCCGATCTTTTGTCCTGCCTTGGATATGAAACTATAATAAGATGATGAAAAGCTTCTTCCCTTGTCATCTTTTTCGAAATTACCTTCTGGTTGGTATGGGCCCAATTTTTAAATTGGTTCCCTTAAATCTGCATCTATGGACTTCGTACATAATGCGCAAAATCATTTCTAATCAATTTTGTTTCTTCGTTTTCATTTTTCGACTCCTTTTCTTTAGATAGAGTATCCTTATTCGTTGAAGTGTTCGAAACTGTGGATTAATTTTCACTTCCAGGATTTGTCCATCAAGTTCCCTGGCATTACTACTACCAGCGCTTGCACAAGATGATGAACTTGCGGATATTAAAAAGGTGTCTAATTTTGCATACTTGCTATTAATATTGTACTCCTTTTTCTTTCGATTTTTTCGTTTTTGAGAACCACTCAAAGTTTTTAAACTCCACTCATTTTCTTATGAAAAAAATAACAGTATAAGACCCAGAATAATTAAATCCGTTTACAAAAAACAGTTCTAATATTTCAAGAGAGAAGTGAGATCAAAATGGTTTAACAACGAAGGAACACTCCCTATATTGAAGTGAATTGAATATAAAAAAATATATATTCTAAAAACAATTTTGATAAACATTTCTCATGCTTTATTTAATTGAATACTCATAAATATACGGAAATTTCTGTGTGCATATGGGTTTCTAAATCATAAATCTAGACCATATAATCATTTAAAATGCTCCCTATGAGTTTTCAAGTATCGCAATACTTTTTTCATGAAAAAAGCATAACATTTTTACGTTATTTGCGAGTTCACTAAATGAAAATGAAATACATGTGGGAGCGAGCTAAAGACGCCTATGATTTAGTTTGCTACTTCAGTAAAAAGTAACATGTCTTTTTTTCTCCCTACCGCTAACATGAAATATACTAAAAAAACCAGTGATGAATTTTTTTTAATCTTTCTAGCATTTTATCCAAATTTCCAGCTGACTTTCTTTTTATCTGTTAGTAATTTAGGTTTGAAAAGAAAACCCACTAAAGAAAAGTATCCCTTTCGTCGAGGGGATAACAGCATATTTAAATGTTTTTGATTTGGTTATTGGATCTAAGATATCTAATAAGCGATCAAAGTTTTGATTTTGAATGATGTTAGATCGCCAATTTGAAAATTGCTTAAAAATTGGAGTAAAAAATGTAAAGCTAGTTTTGTGAAATTCTACGTTAATGGCGTCAGTATAGCTTTTGGCCCCCTAGAAGCCTTGGCTAAACCCGTAGTGCGAGGGTTGCGGGGGTGTACGTTACGCCACTGCCTAAGTTTGCCTCCACGACGAAATAAGGAGAAATTCCAACAACTTATGGAATTTGAACGGGAAAGGTTTATCGACCTTTGAGCAGGAGGATTTTCCTATCGCGCAATAGGAGCTTGTGTTCAGTGGAACAGTTCAACAGTGATGCGAGTATGGAAGCACTGGACCGACGAGCACCGAACAACTCGAAACACTGGCAGGGGATGACGGAAGGTGACATCAGCACGCGACGATCGACACCTGCTCCGCATGGCGGTGAATGACTGTACAGCTCCTCCAGGAATTTGGCAGTACGTTGGTCTACTACTACAGGAATACTTGTGGAAACCCTTTGGGTCTCATCCTGGACACCAAAATTAATTTGAAACAAAGAATCACCAAGAGCCATTTTGTATAATAATAATTATTATTTATTATTTCAAGTCTCAAAAAACACTCTAATAACATATAATATTTATATGTTACGTCAAATAAAGGGATTTACCTTTTATATTAAGGGGTCACATACCTTTCAAAAAGTTGGAAATGGTTAAAAATAGGGAGCTCTTTAAAGCTCTATATTTTTTTTATTATTGTTTCCTGGAATGTAAATTTTGGAGGAATAAACAAATAGATATTACTTAACTTAATCCTCTAAGCTGATAGCACGGAAAATTCTATCAGTGTAGAGATGCTTCGAAATGCACTAGACGGATTTTTCTGCCTTAAAGTAACGTTTTCAAAAGCGGATTAGCCGCACTTTTCTGAAATCCTTTCCCCATTTTAAAGGTTTAACGTCTTAAAGGATAATAAGGGACGGTGGAAGCAACACAGCAGGACACTGATAGGAAGTTTTAAGGCTCGCAGGAAACCCCGTGTTTTGACCCTGGGGCAATCGTAAAAAATCGGGGGGAAATTTCTTTAGACCCCAGGAAGTGTTTATTTGTTACCTCGTATTTTAAAAGTTTTGAAAAGTCCAAACGCATAAGTAAAATATGTTACAATTCCCTTTTGGTTTCATATTAATTTGAAACTGTAACAAGTTGGGGCGTGTCAGTGCAATCTACTATTTTATATAGTTAGACAAATTATATCTTTTAAGTATATTCTTTCGCTTCATTTTTCTTATTTTTAATCAAAGTTTTCAGTTTTTTGAAACATGATTATTTTATTATAAGATACCGAAAAAATTAATAAAACACCAAACTCTTTAAAATTTGAAACCTTTTTCAATTTTCCAACCACTAAAAATGAATAAATTTAAACTTCATCAAATCATTTGAAACATTTTCTTACACTTTGATAAAAATAATAACGAAAAAAAACTAATTAAGATTTATTAGTTTTTTTTTTTAGATTTCAAAGCCCAAGTGTTCAGGGAAGTTTAAGTACAGTGCTTAGTTATATATTGTTAAAATACACCGAATTATATTTGAATTTTAAGTTCTTGAACTTCAGTTTACATCAAAGACAACATGAATCAAGATTTTCACACATTTTTTTATAACTTGAATGTTTGAATAAATGGTAATCAAAAATATACGGAAACATTTACAGTACACATTTATGCATATAAATAAACATAAAAATCAATTTTAAATTCGAGCTATTCAAAAACATTCGAATTATTGTTCAAAAATATCTATTTATACAAAATACCTCAACATTTATCTTTTTAAAGGCTAACTGAATAAGTAATTAAAATCTGAATATTTTTGAAATCTCGACCGTATAAAGCTAGAAATTTTATGTTCGAAATTCCATTTGAAATTTCGAAAAAAAATGCATCGCGCAGTTAAAAATTATTTACCATAAGTTTTAGCAATTGTTTGAGTATAATAAAAATTTCAAATTTTATTATATATAGCTTCTTTGGTATCTTTTAATATATTTCGAAGATTTCATACAATTCAGTTGAAAACTGCATGCTAAGAGCAAAAAATATACTAAAAAAAATTGATGAATATACAATTACAATAAATTCTTACATAGAAGCAAAACTGAGAAGCTAAAGCGTAGGAATGAAAAATTTTCAGTATATCTGAAGTAGTTTTCGAAATATTTATTTTAAAGTTCAAAAAATTTGTGTGCGTTATGTTATACTTAATATTAATTAAATGGTTAAAATAATATGTTAATAATAGTCATGTAATCGTTTGATGACACATTCATATACTAATAAAAATTATCATGGTCATTGATGCTAATGACAAGAATTTTATGTAATTTTAAATTCAGACATTAAGATATTGATGTAGAAAATATAAAACGACCATCTAAAATACATGAAAAATGCAGTCTGCTATAAAATGATCTTGACAAACAAAAAATCCGGCATTTTCACTTACTACGGCACAACCGGCTTAGTCAGGGGTGATCTGGAAAAACAGAGAGAGAACCGCGGTTTTCATGGATGCCGCTCTAGCTTTTAAAGTTCCCAGGAAAAATTATATATATATAAATTACAAATGCAAAAATAAATCTTGTAATTTTCCATAAATTTTTATAACAACGAATTGTAGAATTGGCTTCCAATACATTGTTGTGTTTGACAATATGAAAGGTAACCAACCCTACTTTAGATAGATTTGTACTACTTTTTCGTAGCCGTATTCCTTTTAAAATTAATTCGCGCAGCCGAAATATACATTTTGCATCCTTAAAAATTTATGTAAACTATAACGGTTAATTTTAATTTATGCAACTTGTGAAATGTTCATAATTAACCATTTCCGTCTAAACAGTTTACATGGAAAAAAAAGTTTGACTCCCTCATTCATTAGGGATTTATATAAGATTTCTAACATTAAATTTTATTTTTCACCGAATAGGATCGAATGGTAGTGTATAGTGCTTCCACACCACAGGTCTGGGGTTCTATTAACGGGCTGCGCAAGGTCGACTCTGCCTTTCATCCCCGCTACATTGGGTCGATAAATGAGTACCAAGCTTGCTTTGGGTCTTAAACACTGAAGGTCTCTCTTCAGACAGACCACCAAATCGGGACATCTGTTCATGCACCTCAGCGTCCAATGATGGTTATGTCCGTTATGATGGGCACAGTAGTTCCTGGCCCTCATGGATTGTTGTGCTACTGAGTTTGAGTCTTAAGTTTGAGTCTTAAGTTTGAGGATTACCTCACTTTGGGGATACCCCTTAGATAAACATGCATTTCCACTCATTTGCAATTAAACATTTTTCTTTCAATTACGTTTATTTCAAAAGGAAGTTTGATTTTTCAAATGTATTTGCTTAATAACATGTATATTTGTGTGTATTATATTAAAAATTTGATCAATCCAAAATTACATGTTTTTAGCTCCTCTAAAAGCTTTTAGGATTTTACAACCGATCTTACAATCCTTATACGTTTTATAGTAGTATATTTAAAAATGATAAAGACATTTTTACGACTGTGTGAGCTTTTATGCCTCGTTTATAAATATAAAAAATTGCATTCAGCTACAGTTTTTAAAATGTACTGAAATAAGTGGAGGAATAGGATACTTACATATTATGAATATTTTTGACTGCAGTAAGATATATTTATATTTCAGTTTCTTTACAATTTGAATAGAAGTTGTAGGCCATTTTGCGAATAGTTTGATATTGAGTATAAACCCATAGGCTGTTTAATATTGTAAAGTGTTTTACTTTGATACCAGGACACATTAAAATAAGGCTCATTTGCAGTTATATGATCAGCTTCAGTGATATTTAAATTTTCAAAAATAGTCTACACGTACGAAAACATTCTTTCACAACCGCACACCACATCTCTCTCTCTCATACTATATCTTCCCTACAGCAGGAAATAATTTAATACAGGATACATTTCCAAGTATTAAATTTGTTTTTAAAATTTGGTATGAATACATTGTGGAACTGTCAGTTAACTTCACTGAACAAAATTGTTTTAAGTGTACTGTTTTGAAAGGCAAAATTAATTAGGAAGAACTTTTCTCACAATAGAATTTGTAATGACTGAATTGTGTGAAAATGTAGTTATCGATGTGTGACATTTTCCCTTGTAATAAAAGAAACAGAAAGATAAGAAATTTAACTTGAGTAGAAAATGGTTAGAAGTACTGTCATGCGCATTTGAAGAAGTATATCCCCCATTAAAATTAAAAATTATTGACTGAATGTGTGTTATGTCCATCACAAATGCCGATGTAGGAAAGGAATTTTTATTTAATACAAGAAGTTCGAAAAGGAGAACGCTAGGAAGGAAAATTTAAATTTTTTCCGAAAAATATTCAGTTAACATAAAAATATCTTTTATATGATTTTAATTAAAATAAATTAAAAGTATTGAAATCCTTTTTTATGCTATTTTAAATTAAAAATATAACTGAATAGAGAAAGATCGGTTTTATTTCATAAATATAATCATCGTATGTATATCACCGTATGCACCATTTATTGTGTTATTGTTTAAAAAATGAGATAGGGCCTTTGCTCTTTTTACCTCATTACTTTTTTAAAAAACAGGAAAGTGAGCGCGTTTTCTTACTCTCATATTCAAAAATGAATACAGGATGTTTTTTTCTGGTTTAAATTTCAATACCAAATATAATATATATATATATATATATATATATATATATATATATATATATATATATATATATATATATATATATATATATATATATTTATATATAATTAATTTTTAAAAAATGACAGAAAAATAAATTTTGTTTGAAGAAAATATAATTATGTTTCAACTTCTAACATACTATTTATTTCATTTTTTCCTTTTTTTTTACCCCTCATTTTGTTTTAATTTTACTGTGACTGAACATATAGGAGAAAGAAACACCGAATTCCACTACAGCTTTCATACAAGATTGCCCATGGCAACTTAACAGCTAGCTGTAAACGATTAATCTCTTGGTTCTTACTTGACAAAGGAACCGAACTAGGTCATAAAATTGTCCCCGTTCGACCTCCCATGTTCTAAAAGGGGGAAAGGAAAGAAGTCTGTTGCATTTTTAAAGCGAACTTCAAAATAAGAGTTAACGCTTTCGGTATAACTTTTCAGGAGGAAGGTATCCACTTAGAGGGTTAAAGCATAACCAACAAACACAGTGCTAATTAGGATAAATTTTTAATTAGATAATTACAAAAATAAATTTTTGTTTTCTTTTCGAAAGTGATATGCATTACGCGCAGCTTTATAAAAAAGTTACCAATATTTATTGATGAAATTTTTGCTCAGCGTTGGAAATTGTGTTTTCTTTAAAATGACGAAGTATGAAACACTGATTTAAAATTTTTAGTAAACTATAACAATTAAAATTTAACTATAAAATATTTAAAAAAGTTTTGCAATTTTATATTTATAATTTTCAATTTTTTCATTAAAAATTAAAACTGGCTCGTTATTTTAATTCAGATATGATCAGAATCTCCAGTAAAAATTTTATCATTTTCCATGGAACGGTTTTGAAAGTATCATGCGCGTAAGGAGTAAAAAGGACGTTCTGAGAAAATTGACATCAAACGTAAAATTTACCACAGTTTTAAATATGTATTATTCTGGTTACTCAAACAACAACTAAATTTAAATTAAAACTAATGTGAAGTTTTTTTAGTCAATAAACTTCAATTTATTAAAATTATTATAACTAAAAACACATATTATACCAATGCAGTACAAGCATCGAAACGATATCAAAAGCTACAAAAATAATAATGAAAATGCAACAAAGTGATTCATTTCTCCAAAATAAAGTTAAAAATTTATAAATATTACTTAAAAAACAATCAATACCTTAATTATCAACTACTTATTATAAATATTAAATAATTTGTGATATGAATGCAGTGTATTACTATGACTCTAAAATGCTAAAATTCGCCACATGCATATGATGTTCCCTCTTTTTCAGTTAATTTCTTACAAGTAGTTTTAAATTGCATTCTTTTAGCCTGTCGTACTTCTTTTGTGCGGAGATTAAAATGTACTTCTGCAGTCTGAATTCTTTTATATCTACAAGTGTAACAAATTTATGTGCAAATTGACCAACAGTCAGACCAATCGATTGCATAATTTTTAGTCTGCCTTGATTGCCATCATTAAAAATGACAATTGCCTCATTTGTAGATATATCAACAATCTTTCTACCACAACCTAAAGTTTTTGAGCATAATTTCCATATTAATGAGTTAATGGATTCATTATTATTTTGGGTTTTACCCCCTAGACATTTTTGTAGAAGTTTAGGTTGTGATAGATCATTAAACACAGGTTTTATGGCATCCATTACTGCCACTGGCAATTTGTTACTGTGTCTAAAAGTTTCCACACTGCCCTCTACTACTTGATTTTGATATTTACACCAAGAATTAGGACCTACGGGACAAAAACTGTGCAATGGTTCTTCGTCGCTTGAACGTATATGGAAATATACAGCCCAAACAGCTTTTCGCATATCTGACAGGCATGTTTTATTTTGTCGGATTGCATTTCCATAGTACGTTGTAATTAAGTCGATCATTCTGTCGGTCAACCTTCCCTTTCCCCCAATCGACTTCCCATCACTGAGTTTGGAGCTCATTTGTTTTAATTTTCGTAAACGAGTTCCCATTCTTTTTTGAACATGCCCAACACATTCAATTTTTGAAACTGTGATATCTTCTCCATACGGATTGGATGCAGTAATAGATGAGAATGTTTTGGAATCGCCATCCCCGATGTAAGATGTATATCTCACAGAACGATGACTTAATGAACGCTGAAATATACGAACCATTCCCACAGTCTCCATCATGCCAGCTGAACCATTGTGGTTTTTCAAACATTCTTTAACGTGAAGAATTTTCCACTTTTTGTAAGTAGGTGACCCTTTTCTTCGTTTCCAAGAATCACATCCTTTACAGAAAGAAGACATCACTTCCGCATCAATACACTTTCCTGTTTTGTCTCCTATAACAGCAAACACACCAACACGAGAAGAATAGCCACGGGTTTTCCACGTTCCATCTCCACTAATTATTATATCGGAAGAATTTGTCAAAGTTACCTCTTCCAAAGCTGCACTTTGCATTGAAGCTTCTGCAACTTCTTTACTACACAATTGTAGTTTGTTTATATAATGTTATTATAGTATTTTTCAGCAACTGGAGGAGGAAAGTCCATGACACCACAGAAAGTTGTCATTGCTGCATGACCCTGTCCAATTGTCCTCATTGCGTATACAAAACGTCTGTTTATTTCTGAATATTTTTTTTTTTACCCAGCATTTTTTGAATTTCTAAACGAACACAAGTCTTTACAGTTCTTGCATTCAATCGAAAACACTAGACAAACCTCTAACACATTTTTCTGATAGTTTAATATCACCACCACATTTTTGCAAGAAGCAAAGTTTTGAATGTTTGTAAACATGATAGTTTTATCAAACACTCTATAGCCATCAAAACCGACATCATGTTCAATAAAAGATGAATCAACATCTTGCTGCCGAATCTTTTTTCCAGATGCACTGTTGTTTAGTGATTCATCCACACTGTGTACAGCTTTGCATCTCGTATACATATTACCAGTAAACTTCCTTTTCTTAGGACGTTTACCAGATGGTCTTTTGGCAGATTCAGTCGAATTCATCATTCAAAAGTTTATAAAAAAATGATATTTTTCCTAAAACTTATCTTAGAATAAGATACGGCATGAAAATCAAAAACGAGCGAGTATAAATTCAAGATTCACTTAATCAAAACAAAGTAGAAGTAGAAGTTTATAAAGTTAGTAGAAGTTGTAGTTAATATTCAGAACAACAATAATAATATTTGAGGCTTAGATTCAAGCATTTGATAATAATTAGAATGAAAATATTAGAAACAGAGAAACGCATCTGTCACCAGCGATATGACAGCTGTCACCCTGGAGCCAAAATGTAAACAATATTTAAATCACCTTTTCTACTCTTTTTATTTTCTTAATAACGTCCGTTCTATTGGGAATATCTGCATGCGGTTTCTTTTAGAACACTCAGAAAGGTTTAGTCTATAAAATAAAATAATAATAAAAAATCGATTTTCCGGAAATTTTAAAAGGTATATGACCCCTTAAATTTAATTACGAATTATGCAATTAATTAATAATTAAGCTCAATATCAAGTAAGGTCTACCGAAATAGGAGGTCCGAGAAATGCACGTACTCGAATTATTGACTTTCATTAACTTTAACTAATTTGACCAAACTAACGCTTAATTTAAGCGTACATAAATTATAGTTACCGCTGGTTATATCAACTTTCTCCTTCTTCAGTAGAATGAGCAGCACTACGTCTTCACTATTTTAATATCCTGGAATCCTCTAAATTTGAGGTTACTGTTGCTGGCTCAATAGCCTTCTTCATCATGACTGCTAGCTTACAACGCTCGACTTAAATACCTTATCTACTTTTCATATCCCGTTCATCTTCTTGGAATTGATTGGAAATATACGCGAATTTATATTCCCCCAAAAGACACCTAAGAAGATTAATGGCAAGGTTCCGTACAGATTCGTCACATACTAATGTCGGCTTTGTCAATTCGTCGACGTCTGCTGCGCCGTGGATTGCGTACAAGGGTGTCTTTATACAGGATCCTCTCACGGCAAACCATCAATGACTGCGTCTGCAATGGTCTCATGAGCACAGAGCCTAGCAAGTTCATTGGCACCAAGTTGTCTGTTCAGATGAATCGCGCATCAATTTGTGGGACCATGATGGCTGCATTCGTTTTAGACGCTATGCTGGTGAACGCTGCCTTCCCGAGTGCGATATCGAACGACTAACACCCAGAGTTATGGTTTGGGGTGCGATTTCGTATCATGGACGATCCAATTTGCAACGAATTGAGAGTAATCTCATTAGTAACAGGTACGTCCGTGAAGTGCTACAGCCCGAAGTCCCTCCTTTTCTTTAAGGCATCCCTGGAGCTATGTTTCAGCAGAATAATGCACGGCCACATATTGCAAAGACTGTTCGAGACTTCTGTTCAACCCAACACATGCAACTTCTTTCTTGGCTTACTTATTCGGTGGACATGTCGCCTATTGAGCACGTGTGGGATTTGGTTGGTCGGGGTCTCACTCGTGATCCGCGTCCTGCAGTTTCAAAAGACGAACTTTTGCTGCGCATACAAGCAATATGGAATTCTTTTCCACAAGCAGACATTCAAAATCTGTTTGACTCCATGCCACGTCGTATAACAGCACTTATTGCAGCCCGTGGTGGCTACACCAAGTACTGATTTCGGACACTTAATATTGTTTTTCTACTTTGAAAATTTACTCATTTATTTGTACTAATACAAGTCATTTGTGCATAAAATTTCATTTAATTCTAAAGATTCCTTCAAAGGGTTGCATTTTTTACAAACAGCAGTTTATAATTGGGATCTGTTTTTGTAACCGGAATTTGTGGTATCCTTGTTCAAACATTGACTTTAGTCCCTCATTTGCGGATATTTCAATATGATGCTCCTGTATAAGTACGGATGCATCTGTCTTTGGGTTCTGAGTTAGTCCACGCGTAAAAGGGTTCCACACCCCAGTCGGGAATAATCAAGTGAATTATTGTTATTTATTTAAATTTCCATAAAAATAAAATTGGACCAAAATTTTTTTATTTTATATTAAACCTTGCATGAACCCCCTGACATTGTTCAGAGACCTCCAAATCAACTTTAATTTTCCACGAACCCCCTGAATAATATCGGGGACCCTTGGGTTTCATAGCGACCACTGGTCTAAATGAATGCCCAGATAAACAGTGTCAAATGTCCAGGATCAAACTTTTTTTTATCATAATGAAGTTGGATGATATGGTGTGTTGTACTGAGAGAAAACAATTGAACAGTGGTCTTATTAGTATTAACACGTTTGCTGCCACTGACGCACTGGCGCGTCAGCATGGCGCTAGTTCGTTTGCCAGTGGGTACCACTCTGGGACGACGATCGACTATGATAAATTATATCAGGACCGGCGCTATATATATATATATATATAGCACTTTCGCCGCCCTAGGCAATGAAGTAAAATGCCGTCCATTTATAACAAAAATTAAAAGAGATAACCTAAACCCTTATCACGCTTAATGATGACATAAAACGTGAGCCAAAATATTGCTATCAATATTGTTGAAGTTTGGATTAGCAAAAAATACAGATTTATTAATTTATGTTTTGGGCATTAAATTAAAATTAGGGTTGCACACAAAAAAAGAAAAGAGTCATTTCTAGAACATAATTATAAAATCCAGATATTAAAAAAATACTAAAACAACTTATAGAGAACCACTAATTATTAAAACTTAATTACATTTTAAAATACATTTAAACCAAGAGTTAAACTCTTGAAAGTGTTTCTTTCTCACTTTTAATTCTGAGATTTTTTTTTAATAATTTCTTTAACACTCTAATTTCTTCAGCCAATTCATGTTCAATGGCTATTGTTGTCAAGCCGTTTAGCCGATCCTCGGTAGTTGTGGGGCGTAAAAAAATTTTAATTAATTTTAATTTGGAGAAACTCCTGTTCCACATTCCCCACTTATTGGGAGAGTAAGCAATATCCTTAAAATATACCGAGATTTGGAGCAAAATCCAGGTTCGATAAGAATTTTTAATTCTCGATTGGACTTTCTTTTTTATTTGGCAAAGTCAAAAACGCTACTATCACCAGGTCCAACGCGTTTATATCTGATGAATTCCCATCATTTAACACTGCTTCTAGATCTTTACAATACTTAAGTTCGTCGTTTTGAGGAGTATCTTTTAAATCACAAATATTGTATAAAAATTGGAAATAGTTGCTGTCAATACTGATCAAATCAAACCTGCATTCAAATGCAATGATAGCTTTATCTAATGTGAAAAAATAAAACTCTTCCTTATATTTCAAAGTAGGATCTTCTATCGGATCATCTCATGCCTCAATGTCGAAATTAACATTCCTTCTTCGAACTGTATGACGTGCTGGGTGAGCTCAAAATTAGCCGGTATGTCAATTTCGTCGGCGAGTTCTCGAGCATCGTCAGATCCAAGATCCTTGAAAAAATCTTAAAAATTTTTTAAAGAGCTCTATAGCAGATGGTAAATCATAGTCTTCTGTCTGCAAGAGCTTACTTATAGGATTGATACGATTTAAGATTTTATACCAAATTACAATGCCGCATAAAAACTTAAATTGTTTAACACAACTTAATAGTCCAGAAGCCTCAACTCTTATAGAGTTGTCAATCTCCGAATTATTACAAACAGCAAGTAAAGGGTCGTATACCCCTCCCTCTTGATACCTTAGTGGTTTTAATGCATCTATTCGGCTTTCCCAATGATTTTGTTTGAAATCACTTATCTACTTTATAAATTGTGTTCTTCATATTTTTATTTCTGTAATGCACATTTTGTTTCCACTTTAATTAAATAGTTTTATACTAGGAACACACACACAACAACAAAATAGTACCTATATTCTTTAACATTAATTATTGTTCTGTGTAACAATAAAACTTTAGTTAAATCCTTTTTCTGTTGCTCTTTATAAGACATTTCTTTCATAATTTTAACATCCTTATTCTTGCTTTTTCTAAAGATTTTAAATATTGCTATAGATTGGAACCTATTATTACTACAATTTTTTTCTTAAATATACATACTGACGTTTTAAAACCTTTTCACAATCACGAAAAATACATTTTAATGAATTTTTGAGAAATATAATAGTACACTGAAACAGAGTAAATACAAACTATTGCAAACTGAAAAAATCGAATTTTTAATTTTTAGTGCACCAGTGTTCTACGGAACACTGATTAAATGCATCTCGTTTATATTTTGGATGAGTGGTTATGTTCTGAAACGTGTTTTTGGTAAGATATTCAAATAGGAATTCAAAGTATTTTATATTTGTATGCGTTGTAATTAAACGATTGAGAATTAAAGCCTTTATGTATTAATCACAAATAAAACATATTTAAAGAAGATTGAAACTTAATTTTAAAAATGCTTTGGAAGTTATTCAGGCTTAACGTCATTGTTGTTTGCTTATTAGGGCTGCTAATTTTATATGTTATTTTGACATCAATATATATTCAAATTCATAATCTATTTAATAATCTTCTTTCTAAATTTAAAATTCACACCTGAAATTTTACAATTTTTTTTATCTAAAGCATATTTTTGCCTTGAGTTAAATATTTGCATTTTTTAAAATATTTCTATTTTTTTGGTTTCAAATGAAAAAGTCCTTTGAATATTTTCTTAAAATTTCTTCATGTTAAACTGCAGATAATTTAAAAACTCAATTTTTAAATTTTTTGAAGTATGCATTTTGATTAACTTTATTAGTATCACATATATAATATAAATACGAAAGTTTGTGAGGATGTTTTGGCGTCTTTCATGCAAAAACAACTCATTGGATTTTAATGAAACTTTACAGTAATATAGCATATACATCAAAATAAAACAAAGGCTATAATTTATATCATAGGCTATAATTTATAAAGATATTGTGAGAAGTGTCCAAAATAAAGAGTGTTTTTTTCCCAAGTATAGAAGTTTAAGTTGGCATTACTTTCCAAGACGGCGACCGATTTAACAGCTGTCAAGTGATTTATTCTCAGTTTTTGGTTTGGCAATTCATCAAAACTATCATCAAGCAAGGCGTAGATTCGTCGAATGGGCCCAAAACGAGATTGCCGTTGTTCCCGATTTTCATAAGGGAATCTTGTATAGGAATGAAGCGCACTTCTGGTTGAATGGCTACGTCAACAAACAAAACTACCGCATTTCGAGTGAAGCTAATCCACAAGTGTATGTCGAAACACCGTTACATCCAGAAAAACTGACTGTTTGGTGCGCTTTATGGGCTGGTGGAATCATTGGTCCGTACTTCTTCAAACACGATGAAGGCCACAACGTTACAGTCAATGGTGATCGGTATAGAGCCATGATTACTAACTTTTTCATTCCTGAATTGAACTATCATGATGTCCAGGAGCCGTGGTTCCAACAAGACGGCGCAACATGTCACACAGCTCGTGCCACAAGCGATTTATTGAAAGACATGTTAGGTGACCGCCTAATATCACGTTTTGGACCTGTGAATTGGCCTCCAAGATCTTGTGATTTAACACCGCTAGACTATTTTCTGTGGGGTTATGTAAAGTCATTGGTCTATGCGGATAAGCCACAAACGCTTGACCATTTGGAAGACAACATTCGCCGTGTTATTGCCGATATACGGCCACAAATGTTGGAAAAAGTCATCGAAAATTGGACGTCCAGATTGGACTACATCCGAGCCAGCCGTGGCAGTCATATGCCAGAAATCATATTTAAAATGTAATGCCACAAGATTATCTTTCGAATAAAAAAAATTCATGGCAATCGAATAATACATCGGTGTTTTATTGCAATGTAAAGTTCTATACCTCTAAAAAAAAACACCCTTTATAACGATATTTGTCAAGTAAGTAGGAAAAAAATCTGCCAATTGCAAGCAATTCTGGCGTGCACTGAAAAAGAACCAACGTCAGCATATATCTATCTTTTGTTTGTGAAAGAACCTTTTTTGTTTTGGCTACGCAAGGCGCTCGCTTCTAATTAATTCCTGTGATCAGCATAATCCCTAATTTTTTTTATTTCAGATTAAAACTAAGTTTTGAAGAAAGAGGTTGTTATAAATCTCTTTTTATTTGAATCTTTTTTTAATGATTTTATTATGCACATTTGGTAGTAAGAAATTGATATTTTTCAAAAATATATACTTTTATGGCTTCTGGTACTTACAGTAGATAAACTATGTCTTCATATTTTGGACATATTTGTATAGTTTCTTTGTGCTTAGTAGTTAATTATAACGCTGTAATTTTAATTGAATAGGCGGATATTGCATTTTTAAGTATAAAAATAATTATAACTACTGTACTGTATTTTTGGAGTTAGTAAATATTAACGTCGCACTGTTCAGCTAAACGAGGGCTTTTGGCAACAGACCACTCAATTTTGAACAAAGATCAAGTGACGTGGACGACACCAGAGCTGGTAACTACCACACCACACCAACTTAGAAGGAATATTCTACCAATCCTTAGCAGGAATATTCTTTGAAATCTCCTTTCTTCCAAGATATATGGCAGCACGGATTTTATGATGAGTAGTTTAGCTGGGAAGGCGAACAGTTTTACAGCAGATATTGCTTTTTCAGCTGACAGCATTTTCAGCGGATTGCAAAGATTATTATTTTTGTCCCGAAAAAATAGTTTATGTCAAAATTTAAGTGTCTTATGTTTTTGTATGTAAATGAAGACCTTAGAAAACGATTTGACTCTTTATTTAAGTGAAAGGTGTATATAATTAATATTACAGTGTAAATTAGAGATTTCCAAACTTTTTTGTCTCATATACCCCTTGCCCTGTTTCTCGGTATAGTGTAGACCCCTGTATAATTAATATTGAATTTTTGCAAATTTATCACCTTAAATGTCTTTTTGACAGCTATTACTACTACTACTACTACTTTAAGAGAATTAAATTTATAGCTAATGAAGTATAGAGTTAAAAGTTTAAAAAGCATACTTTAATTAATTAAATTTAAAAGTTAATTAATATATAAATTAACTGTTAAAAATAAAATAACCAAACAACACACAACTGATTTTAAAGGGAGGGATGAATCTGGGACTACAATAACAAATTTTCAACATTAAGTATCAATCTTGTCAGATCTAACCTTAAATCTCCTCTGTTAGTAGTGTCCAGTTTCTTTTTTTGCTTTGGAGATAGGTAACTGCCTGAAACTTCTTCTTACTAGGAAAAATAACTTCCTCATGATATTCCATAATTCTGGAAAAATAACAGGTTTGCCTTTTTAAATCCAAAATTTCTCTGGCATCCGTTTCTAAACTTTAATATCTTTATTGGTGCATATCACGATCAGTTCCTGTTGTCATGTGACATTTTTTTCAATATGACCATATAAATTCATTACCTACTGTGGTATTACCATAGTCAAAGCATTCTCAAACCTGGTTACAAAATCTCAAGTAAAGGCAGTTAAATGTTAACGTAGGTTAAAACGTGCTGATATATTGGTTGGGTTAATTTTATAAAAAATTCCGGAACTCCAGTATTATACTTCTTTAGTTCCTGTTTTTAAAAAAATTATGCTGTCACCTTGTACGGGTAAATTAACCTTATTAAATTTAGTAAACAAATCTGCTAAATAAGTAAAATTTGGTTTCTACTTGATTTAATTTTCTCTTAAAATTAAAGTCACGATCTAGTTTTATTAGAGTCACTATCACATAGACCCTTACTTACACCTCATTGACTGCCAAACTATTTTTTTGCTGACGTGGACCCCTTGCAGATCGTCATAGACCCCTGGGGTCTATATAGACGACTTTGGGAATAACTGGTGTAAAAGATCTTAATTAAAAATGCATCGTGCAAATTCCTCTTAAAATGGCAATAATATGCAAAAAATATATATATTGTTCAAGTTTTTAAAATTTGATCTTACAAAATAATGGGTAACTTAACACAATCTTAGAATAGATTAGAAAAATTATATGTTTATTTTACATGTTGCATTCAATAAAATGAAAAAATGTCCATATAAGTAAAATTAACTTTTATATTTTTCTTTGAAAATTCTATAACAGTTTGAAGCTATATAAATTAAGTATTTAGCAATTATAGACTAGTTCATTTATAACTATACAAAATTATCACAATATATTGCAATTACAAAGCAAACTCATCATAATAAATATTACTACGTTGTATTTAAATTTCGAGCTATTGCTATTAGGATCCTTTAGGTAAGGTAAATAATTAATGAATGTACTGAAAAGCTCATTAACGTCTTACATTTTAAATGACCTACTATCGTCCTTTATAAGCGACTAAAGAAGTTATTTTTATATGAGAGAGGCAAATAATATTTTTTCATTTCAGTAACAATGTCAATCGAAAATGTTTTAAGACGACGACGATACATTGAAGCTACGCGAAAACACACATACTTAAAACTGTTAATCAACATGAAAATATTCTACGAAACTGATGGCATCTATATTTATGTATGTAAAACGAAAAATAAATAAAACAGAAAAAGCTCAAATGCAGCAAAATAATTTTTTCTTTTCACTTTATCTTACGCAATAATTAAAATTCCTGGGCATTAAAAATCTAAAAAAGAATTTGAAAATGAAAATATTGTTTTCTTTTTTGTTGTCAGACTTTGACTTGCCTGCATATGCACAGGAAGCTAAAAGAATTCATTCGGAAGTCAAATTGAGATACAAGATTCTCTCATTTTTCTTCGAAAAAAGCTCTTTTTCTCAGGGTCCTTTTGCCCCTTTCTTTTCATTCATAAAACTTGACTGTGCTTTTCATCTCTTCTGTTGAGACTAATCTCTGCCAAAATCTATCTCTAAATACCCGAAGTCACGCATACAAAGCAGTAACACTTGTAGGAAATTAGTTGAATAGTTGAAAGAGAAGGAACCGGATGGCCAAAATTCTTCTATATTGCACCCTCCAGTTTCCCCCAGGGGACCAGCGTTGAGAAACACGGCTTTAAATACTAATGAATACTCATTAAAAAAAATCTAGGACTCCATAGAAAAAGTGAATATTTTGCATTCGTATTTTTAGGGGGTTCGAATTTTTATTTTGATTTTTGGAACTACTGGGTAATCTTGGTTTATTTTCTTCATAAACTAGTTAATTTTACAGCCAATTTGCCGCCTCCTAAGTTTGCCGCCCCGGGCAGAGTTATCGTGCAAATCACTCTTAAAATAGAAATAAATACAAAAAGAAAAAAGAATGTTTGCTTTTCAAATTCAATCTTACAAATATTTGTTTTCTTTATAAAATTATGTGTTTATTTCACAAGTTACCTCAATAAAAAAATGTGTGTATCTTTAAGTAAACTTAACATACTTTATTTCTTTGAAAATTCTTCTCACAGTTTGAAGCAATTTAAATTAAATATTTAGAAATTATAGACTGGTTCACATTTATTACTGAACAAAATTATCGTAATACACGTTATGATTACAAAGAAAATCATCAAAATAAATGTAACTATGTTTTATTTCAATTTCGAGCTATTGTTAGTATCCTTTTAAGTATGGTAAATATATAATGAATGTACTCAAAGGCTCAGTAGTGTTTTGTATTTTAAATGAACTACTACCGTTTTTCATAAGTGACTAAAGAAATTATTTTTATACGAGAGACAAATAATATATACATATTCTTTCATTTGAATAACAATGTCAATTGAAAATGTTATAAGAAGATTACGGTACATTCAAGCTACGAAAACATACACTTAAATATGTTAATCAACATGAAAGTATTCTAAGAAACTGATGACAGTTATTTATATTTGTATAAATAAATAAATAAAATAGTTATAGCGCAAATGCAACAAAATACTTTTTTCGCTTTATCTTGCGCAATGATTAAAATACCTGGGCATTAAATCTTGAAAATCGAAAAGAGAATTCTGAAAGTGAAAATGTAGTTACCTTTTTGTTGTAGAACCGTTTTTGTTGTTCCGATGTATGCCTTGTCAAAAAGAAATTTGTTCGGAAGTCAAATTGACGCAGAATTTCCTCAGTTTTCTTCGAAAAGGGGTCTTTTTTGTGAGGGTCATTCTGCCCCTTTCTTTTCATTTGTCCTTAAGCATGTTATAAATCCTGATCGTGCTTTCCATTACTTTTGTCCGTTGTGTCGAAATTCTTCCTTAACACCTCCTCCCCCTTCCCCATTGGACCAGCGTTGAGAACTCATGAATGCTCGTTAAAAAAATAATTAACTATAGACGTGGAGGGTGACAGAAGATTTCTGTCTTAAGGGCCAGATCTTTCTCGGAACGGGAAACAAATTCCTTGCTGACTGAATGCACATTCGGTCTTTTAGTTGTTACAGAAATAAAAGAGAACCGGGATAAATAAAATCTAATATTCTCTTTCACTGGACCAATTCTGAAAAAAATTCCAACTGCCAAGCCTTTGTGTAACTTCTTACTGCAACGTTTATTACAGCCAATCAATCAGCAGACGAAGGGGGGTATTTTCATTTACAAGCAAATAACATTCTGAATGTATTTTTCCCATCCCAAGTGTTACCTGTATTTCACTTCAAACGATCTTTTTGTCGAACCGCTTTGAATGAGAAGTTTTTCCTGCTTTATGACCACATACCGCTTCTTGTTTTCTCATTATTTTGAGTAACTTTACCAGCTTTTAAACTTTTGTATAGTAGGACCTGAGATTCAGAATTCGCACGGAAAATTTATATCGTTTGAAGGCCGTGACATACTATTTTATAAACGTGGAAAAGAACTCTTAATATGACTATTAATAACATTTTACGACTTTTTGCTTACACACGTCCGGCTCACACGTTTCAACAACTATATTGCACACAAGTTTCAATAACTATATAAAATTCAGCATATTTATTCAACTTATTATAAATTTTATTTTGAGTAATTCACAAAATTTCTTTGCTTGATCGAAAAAACTATAGGCGGCATGCGACTGACCGCGTGTGGTGCACGCGCTGCACACCTGCTAGGATCGGCCATGCTCTTAATCAATCCATCCCTCCAAACTCTGTCAAATTCAATTTTAAAGTCCACAAACACAGAAAGGGTACTTTGCATTTTCTGAAAGCCACCCTTTATGTCTTGAGATAAGCAGACCATTTGTTCAGAAGTGCGCCTATGTCTCTGAAAATCTCAGCTTGCCTTTTAGAAATTATTTCAATTTTGTTTGCAGTAATCTGATGGCAATCATTCCTTCAGTTAACTTACTCGTTATATTTGTAGGAGAGATTAGATGGTAGGCATATTTTCTGCAGGTTTGTTAGATTTAAGAATTGGAATGATTATATCCTTCCTCCTAGCCCTTGGCAAGCCATTTTTCCACGTCTGGTTAATAAATGCACACAAAGTCATTTTAGAAGAATCTCCCAGATTTATAAGAAACTCGGGTAAAATTCCATTAGAGCCTGCACTCTTGCCTTTCACCAAGGAAATAATATCATTCCTTAATTCCTAGCATATGCAGTAATCTGATGGCAATCATTCCTTCAGTTAACTTACTCGTTATATTTGTAGGAGAGATTAGATGGTAGCTGCCCATATTTTCTGCAGGTTTGTTAGATTTAAGAATTGGAATGATTATATCCTTCCTCCTAGCCCTTGGCAAGCCATTTTTCCACGTCTGGTTAATAAATGCACACAAAGTCATTTTAGAAGAATCTCCCAGATTTATAAGAAACTCGGGTAAAATTCCATTAGAGCCTGCACTCTTGCCTTTCACCAAGGAAATAATATCATTCCTTAATTCCTCTAAATTAAAGTCATCATTAAATAGTTATAGAAAATCAGATGAATTATTGTTCTGTTGCGGTTTCAGATCAATTTAAATATTGTAATATTAGGTCTGAAGTTGCTTACCCTTGCATAGTGCCCGGAAAAAAGGCATTTGAGATGATTCTTTAGAACCTTTCTTTATAGGTTTATTTCTTATAATTCTTCTGTTGTTTAACTGAGACAAAAAGTTATGAGCCTATATATACCATCTCTTCTTATGTCCAAGTTTTTCAGAAAATTTTTATATGAAGAACGTTTAGTTTCAGTAATTTATCTTTTTAAAGTAGCCTATACTTTACGCAAAACTATGCAGTCCTCACTAAGTCCGGTGTTGCGAGCCAGTCTCTCGTGACCGGGGTAGCCTAGTGGCTAAGGTATCGTATCGTGGGTGGCTTGTCATGAGTTCGATCCCAGAACCAATGAAGACCCGCCGTGTAGGGGCTCGATTATCTTAATACTGATCTGTCAATCTCTGTATTCAGAGATGAACCAGACATCTTTCCGATATGTCGAGGAATAGTCTGAAACAAATATCACAGGAAATAACAGTTTTCAATGGTGTTTTTTGACGTCAGCACAAGCAAATTGGGCAGATATAGAAATTTGTGTTGATTTTTTTTTATCAAAAGAAATGCCTGGTATTAAAATCGTTGACAATAGTCTGTTTGAAGAAATTGGAAGACTGAATGTATATTTAAATTATAATAAAATTGAAACAATTGGAGAAACTCAACATGCTGAAATTGATAAGATGGGTAGAAATACTTAACCATTTCAAAAATGAACACGTTCCATATGAAAATTTACAAATATTTTTAAATTAAGTTGTACTGCCGTAGAACTAATGCACCAGTTGAAAGTGTCCTTTCAGTTGGTAATTTTCGGACAAGTGAGAAATCAAGATTGATTTCTCAAGATTAGCTGCAGCTGAAGATTTACTGCAGCTAATCAAGAAGATTAGCTGCAGTACTTACAGTAAAGATAAAGGATATTTTTTTCTCCGAAATTTCCGATATATTAGAAAATAATATATTGAAAAAAGTGAGAAAATACTATTTTAAGTAAATAATTAAAAGGGATGTAAGCATAATTAGAGCGTATTTTTATTTGGATTAATAATATGTTTCATGTATTTACATCGTAACTTTTTCTTAAATTTTTCGTCCTCCTTTTCATTGTAAAAAAACTGGTCACTTTAGTGATACACAAATTCCAGTAGCTCCAGACGTATTTCGGAGTTATATTCGAATCATCGAACTTCACTGTTCCAGGGGGTGTATCAATTTATCATACTGTCTCGTATGGATTACGGTTGTGCTATTTACGGATCTGCATGCAACTCTGCTTTGAAAAAACTTGAGCCTGTCCACCATATGACATTGAGAACTTGCTTTGATGCCTTTCGCACATTGCCAGTGCAGAGTCTCTATGTTGATTGCAGCCAGCTTCCTCTGGACCAGAGACGGAGGAAGCTGTCTCTTGCCTATTATTTTAAGATCTTGCCCGAGCTTTCACATCCTTCGAAAAGTGGTAACTTGACCACCAGCATGATGAGACTTTATGATACCCAACCGCCTAACTTATGGCCGTTTATGGATAGGATGAGGCTGCTTGTATCTGAACTCGACATACCTAACGTTGACATCCAGTAAAGAAACTTTTTGCGATTCCAACCATGGAATATGCATCGTTTCCAATATGCCAACCCTTTTGCCAATTACATTAAAAGCACCGTAACACCTATAGTTTTTTAGCGCATCTTTGCTTAACATCGCACTCGGTAAAGTAGTTATTCGCCCATCTTTACAGATGGATCTAAAGTTGCAAATTTCATTGGCTGTGTAGTTGTGATTGAAGATAATATACACGGTTATCGGCTCGACACTTCTTGTAGCTTTTTCTCTACCGAAGCTGTCGCCGTCTACCGTGCACTTCAATCGATCGACTCCAATATATGCCCCGTAAATATTACTGCATCTATACTGACAACCTGAGTGTCTTAGAATCGATTGAAAATTACAACAATCGGTGTAATCTAATTGTATATAATGTACTCGACATCCCGAGTCAACTGAACAGCAAGGGTTTCGATATAGCATTTCGCTGGCTATCAAGCCACGTAGGTACCATTGGCAACGAGCAAGCGGACCTCGGTCGGCGACTACCCTTTTTACCACTAGCAGTTCCGCCATCGGATATGAAGCGCGTCATCCTTACATTTTATTTTTACGACCTGGCAGGAATTATGGATTCGGCAGTTGGATAACAAACTTTGTGAAACTGTCATAGGAGCATTGCATGTGATGCCAATGCGAAAGGCTGAAGTCAAACTGATTCGCCTTTGCATTGATCATACTCGTTTTCACACACAGGCATTTGTTGTCGGGGGATGCTCCTGAATATCCATGCAAGGTTCCGTACTCAGTTCGTCACATTATAGTAGATTGCCCCGTTTTGAATCATTACCGTATCTCCTTTTTTAATCCATCTCATTTAACCTTATCTGTGGCTTAGTGAAAGAAAAACCCCACCAAAACCAATTAGCTTTTATCAATAAAATTAATTTTTATGTTTAATTTAATTTGTAGTTTTAATAAATATATATTCCTCCCAGATGGTAATAACTACAAACACAAAATTAACACAGGCATAATCGCCTCAAACTTCACAAGTGAACTCGTGGCAATTAGAGAGGCCCTTATATTATATCAACAAAACCCACATGTTATTGATTCTACAGAAGGATTAGTAATCTTCTCAGATTCTAAATCAGCTATAGAAGCCATAAGAAACGGAGAGACTAACATCTCCTGTGATATTATTACCCTTCTAGAACAGCTGCACCACAAAAGAAAATCCTGTATCCTGCAATGGATAACCGCACATGTCAACATTGAGGGTAATGAATGTGCAGATATATATATATATATATATATATATATATATAGCCTCGCCAAAGAAGCTAGAGACATCGAACATAAGTGCACCACCATCACACTTGATGATGCTAACGCAGTAGCCAAACATAGAATTATGAATCACACTTTTAAAAAACCCCTAGTTACGGAATTTGACTGTCCCCAAATTATAACATCCACAATTGCCAGATTGAGAACTGAACACCTTAAGGGCATGAAGATTCACCCAGACAAGACAAGATCATATGTTCAATGCAAACACTGCCCAGATCTTCAACTGACGCCCAATCACATCTTGGAATGCCCAACCGTCGCAACAAAGTTACTAAAAATGGGAATGGTCCCTCTGAGGGACTCTTTGCGGGAGCTCCTGTACAGCCCTGATGCTCCCAGAATAGCAGAGGCAGTGATCAAGACTTTCGACTGAATTTAGTGATATCTACTGCATTTATTCATGGACACGAGAACAACAACAATAAATATATATGCATCATACATATACAAAATATATATGCGTTTGTGTGTATGTATTACATTTTTTTACAAGTGTTTGCGCCGTTTAGCCGAGATCAGCTCTTACCCCATTAAACCATACACTCACTCACGCCTTTAATCTGAGTTTATTACCCCAATAGAATGGCCAAAATTCTCACCTGGCTTGAATCAGGCACAGCATGTGTGGCCAACGAGTTTCAGCCACGTTCTACATGAGTACAGGAACTTCAGAGAGCATTGCTTGCTGAGGGGAGTATCTCCCCCAAAATCAGATCGATAATTTGATACTCAGTTTGCCTAGGTGTTGTACAGGCTGTACACACCTAGACATACTGTGTGTACATTGTATATTTCTCATACATCACATGGGAAATATACAATGAATTAATTATCATACCAACCGTGTAATATTAAGAGGGCCCGGCACATAAATTTTCGAAAAATTATCGATTTTCACTTTTTTTATATTTTTTAAAAGCTCAAATATTTCTATTTAAAATGTATGTTATGAGAAAATACAGTAATTAAAGAAGTATTTTTATTTATTTTTTAAACGAATCTACTCTTTGAGAGAGACGCATATGGAATGAGCTCTGCTTGGAGAACCTATGTTTCCCCTTACATAAGCTTCTGATGAGCCCGGATTCATATGATGTTCAACTCGAAAAATTTGATATTGGGCATATCCAAAAGTGTATGGGTACACATCTTTTGTATCTTAAAATCAAAAACAGAGGAAAAAAGTTAAGGTATGGAAAAAGCCCCTAAGTAGTCGTAACCAACTCACCAATATTTTATCCACATAGCATGAAAACTGCTTTTTGAGTTGTTTATTTTCATCTTCTGTCTTCAAATGAGAGCCCTCAACATGGACTATGTCCTGAGGGTATAAATTCATGGTGCAAGTTTCAAATGGCAGAAGCTGAAGGTAACGAAAGGCTCCATGATCATAAAACACATACACACGTGCTACATACCATAGTGGATTAATTGAAGCCAATTCTTAGAGATCTAAGTGATCTCATGTTATCAAGAAAATGTTTACTTGGAAAGACGCAGAACCCAATTAAGTCAGCTAATAATACCGTATGGTCAGTGATTCCAAAATCTACATTTGTGGAATTAAAAACTGTAAAATTCAGGTAACATATGGCTAGTGCAAAGTTCAATATGAGTCATGAAGCAAAATTAATGATCTTAAAACATTGTGATAGTGACCCAAGTTATATAATTGTGCGTCATGCTTCAAAAAATTAGATACACGTAGGAATCGTGTAGCCCAACGAAAGCATCTTGAGATAAAAAAAAAAGGGCTAAATTGTTAAAAATAATGAAAAAAAGAAAAGTAGAAAAGTCTTTTGTACACGCAGAGAGTAAAGAAAATGCTTCTGGAAAGTACTAAAAAAATTAAATGTTCAAAATTACAAATTTTTACTTTAAAACCTGTTTTCTCAAAATGTAATATTTTTCACATTTTGTACCTTTTTCTGAAAAACTACTCATTATACAATCCTCAAACTTTCAGTGGACATACTTTTAACATGTTTACACATTTTAATAGAGAGAATTAGATATATCTAGTAAACTTTTTTTAATCTAAATTTTAATGAAAAAAATTGGACATTTTTTAAAAAATTCCTGATTACTTTAATTTTTAACAAAAAAAAACAACCCTAGTTAAAGTTTCAATAATAGTACTCATAACCCACTGTTAAAGTTTTATCTATTAGAAGTAAGTAGTTTCTGAGAAAAAGGTACATAAACTTACGCAATTTAACATGGATGCCTATGGACGTGCCGGTTCCCCGTAAATTTTTGTAAAGAGAGTATTTTTTGTAATTGCACCAGAGAGCAAAAATCGTTGTTTCTATGAATGGTATCACACATACACCATCTCTTTTGTTCTTTATCTTCTGTTTAATAAATGAGCTTTATCAATAAGTCCTGTTTGTTTTGTTTCTGAACCTTTATTTCCCGGAGCTGGCATTATTCTTAATTTATGGACATGACTGTATTTGTTATATTCACTTGAATGTCAGGTAGCTACAGTGATATACTATTCAAGATATATTTAAAAAGTGTTTATTAAAGTTAAAAACCATTTTATTGCATTGAAAATCAATGAATTAAAAATATATGAAGAGAGAGATTTTTGAAAAGAGAGAGAGAGAGAGAGAGAGACATCACACACACATTACCTTGAACAACTGTACCGAAGTTTTTTTACCTTTAAAATAATGAAGAAATTACATTGATATCTTAAAAATTTGCTACTGTTTATACACTTTCTAACACTATATGTAACACCATAATATCCTTAAGTTCAGATATTTATAAATTACCATGTTTTAAATACAGAAAAAAATATTTTGTAGAAGGAATGATGCTTTTAGTCATATGATTATTTGTGTAAACTTATTAAAAACAACTTAAAATCTAAATATGTACTGATCAAATGTTTTCATTATTTTACTCTTTTTAAATTTATTTTTAGTTCTACTCCTTTAAAATTGCCTCAAATACTCTTTATTTGCAAATTTTCACATTAAGCTAAACACTTTTAGTTGCAAGTCAAATTTCTATTTGTTTTAGAAATTTAGACAATGGAATGACGTACTAAAAATATTATGTTAAAATAACAAAGGAAATTCGGAGTTATAAAGCAGATAGTCATATGATGTAGAAAAAGGTTTTAAATTAACTAGTAAATAATAAAATTTCAATTAGAATGTCATCAGGATGCTGCTGAAAATTACATTTATATCAAGCCATCAGTTAAAAAAAAGGATGTTATGAAAGTAAAATAATTCAAAGGAATACAAAAGGATTTGGGGGGAGGGAAATGCAATAATCATAGAAAAACTTAATCATATTTAAAGAGATTTTTAAATTAGATCATTGTGGTGTGTGTGGTATAAGTTTAATCCAAGCTTATTACACCTTTGTTACGTTTAGTTTTTTTCCGCCTTTTCTTTTCTGCTTTGGACATATGTCGCAGGGAAATGACGGAATTAGGGATTTCATCAAATCCCTATGGGACATGATCAATTCACTGAAGATGTTAAAATACGAACTGCAAGGTGATTTCCCTATGGTAAGTAAGTTATTTGATCAAATCCCTAACATGTTTTAGTGAAATGATTAAATAATATCGTCAAAAGTTTAAAAGTGTTTATATACTTAGCAAATATGCTGCATTATATTAAAAATAGAGTAATACAACAATAATAATTGAATTACAAATTATTTAATCGAAATTAATTAACAAAATAATTAGATAATTAGGCTGGTAGTTTTTTTAAAAAAAGAATATTTGTAGTAAAGTTTCAAGCATTTTTTCCCCGTGAATATCTATTTAAATAAAAATGAATGTTTGTGTGTGTCTGTATGTCTCATGTATTCCTAAACCGTTCATCCGATTGCGATAACGCTTTGGGGAATGGTTCGATACGTGCCCGTGAAAGTGTTTGAGTGAGTCAAACTCTGTTCCAATCGATGCCCAAGTGGCGTTGGGGAGGACTAAGGGGTGTTAAAGATAATTATTTCCATTTTTAAACCATTAGACGTACAGTCTTGAAATTTGACACAAGCACATTTCTTTCATAGAGTAGAGATTTGCTACGAAATGGGTTTTTGCGAAAATCGACCCCCAATTAGCGTTGCGGGGGATTAAGTGCCGTCATAGGTAAATATTACCGTTTTTGAACTATTAGACCTACAGACTTAAAATTTGGCAGGAATGTTCCTTGCATGGAGTAGAGATCCACTAAAAAAGGGATTTTCAAAAATCGAACCCCAAGGGAGTTGGGAGATTCAGAGGAGTTTAAGATCGTTACACAGATAAATAGAGTACCATTTTTGATCCAATAGACCTACAGATTAGAAATTTGGCAGGCATGCTCCTTTCATAGAGAGAGATCTGTACAAAAGGTTTTTATGAAAATTGACCACCGAGGGGGTTGCAAAGGGTTAAAGTGGCGTTATAAATAGTTATTCCCGTTTTCGAACTGAGATCTGCTAAGAACGGGTTCTGCGAAAAGCGAACCCTAAGAGGTTTGCGATGGGTTAAGAGGCGTTATAGATAAATATTCACGGTTTTTGAACTATTAGACCTACAGACTTAAAATTTGGCACACAGGTTCTTTTCACGAAGTAAAGATCGACTAAAAATGGGTTTTGCGCAAATCTATTTTGAGATTGAGTTAGGACAGCTTCAAACATAATTTTAGAAATTATTATTTAGAAGTTCTCTTCTTTTTAAATCAAGAAACTAGAATTATACGAATATTTTTCAATGCAATCGAATTCTTAATGCTAGGACTTAGATCAATAATTTAGACATTAAACGCATTTATATAGTGAACTATACATTATTAAATGCCGAGCAAGTTGTGACGGGCTCACGCGTCTTTTCTTTAACATGTCCTTTGGGCCAGAATTAATGGCAACTCTTTTCCAACCAAATCCAAAAAGTGAAGTGTGAATGAAAGATGCAAATGAACAAGCTTTTAAATATCGGAACTTGATGTCCAATAGAGGAATCGTGGTTCAAGTCTGAATGAGCTTTACGTGACTGTGACTAGAAGTTATAAGTGATTTAAAATATTTAAGTCAAGTTGCACACCAGTGCATAGAAGTAAAGACAAGATTGAGCATACGGCAGTGCTTCTCAAACTTTCAATACTGGCGCCCCCTTTTCAATCACAATTTTTATTGCGCCCCCCCTTATACATAATAATTTACTGAATGCAATAATAATGCACTTTTACGATAAAGCAACAATATTTATTATAAACCGTACAAATTCATGACATAAGTATTAAATTTTGTATATGTTACTTTTAAGCAAAAAAGTTAAGTAATAGGATAATTACTAAGTTATTTTTCTTTTCTCTGATTTTTAAATTGGAACATATTACAAAATGCGGTGGTTGCTTAGAAGACAAAATATAGATATCAGCTAAATATAGAAAATGAACTCAGAGGGTCAATTTCTTATCTTGAAACTCCTTTCAAAAACTTTGCTCTGTAAGACAAGCCCATGGAAGTAGCTAATAATTATTAAACTTGTTCTTAATTTAGTATTAATTAATTAGTCCTAAAATACTCTGTGCGCCACTCATACATTAAAAGCAGTGTTTCTCAAACTTTCAATACTGGCGACCCAATTTTCAATCATAATTTTTGTCTCGCCCCCTGTACAACAATAATGTATTTACTGCAATAAAAATGCACTTTGAGAGAGAGACACTAAAGTTACAATACGATCTTAATTATAAACCGTACAAATTAATACGATAAGTATATTAAATTTTGTGTATATTTTAAGTAATATATATTTTAAGAAAATTACTTAAAAATATATATTTTAGAATTATGTTATTTTCCTTTCTCTAATTTTTAAATTGGAACAGATCGCAAAATGATGTATTTAATTAAAGATTTATTTCCTTCAGCATTCATTTCTCAAAGCACAAATGTCATTAGAAAAATAGTCTAGTCAATATCGCTCTCTATCATATCCGTCACATCTGGCATTATAGGGTACATTTGCGTGAGTCTGGGCAACCTATCGGACGTCTGCGTAAAACATGTAAAAATGCTTTTCCTGGTACAATTCCAGTCAGTTTTGGTCGACTCGATACTCCTATAGCTACCGAATCTAGCTTGAATGTACATTTTTTTAAATTTCCATGTTAATTGTAATTCACGGTAATTAAGTATTTACGGCAGTAGATTAAAACAATATCATACATACATTTTTAAGTCGTAAGCAAACATTCGACCATAATAAAGAATCAACAAGTACACAGACGAACGAGCATGGTTCCGAAAAATTAAATCAAGGCGATCTTCTCAAAAATACTTAAATTTTGGATTTACCACTACTGAAGTAAATGATGGAAAAAAAAGCCCCAGCTCGATATGTGTTAAAACTTACAAATCTGTAGAACAACATGTGAAAGTTGTTTTTAAAACATGTAAAATGATTTAGCTATGTTGGCAAAGAATTTTTAAAAGTATTTTCTGGATGAGGACAGCTTGGTAGCAAGTTACGAGTGGATTAGGGATCTATTTCAAGATACTCCAGAAGGGCTCTCAACTTCCGAAGAAGAAATCTTCATAGATTTCACATGCAGTGAAAAATTAAAAGGGGCAATTTTGTAATAAATCTCTCTTTGAATTTGGGGTAGAGGTGGATGAGGAATTATCTGTACTGAAAACAAAAGCACTTCGTATACTATTAACATTTTCAACATCCTACCTTTTTGCAAACCGGATTTTCTGCAGTGGATGCCTTGAAGACAAAATATAGATCTCAGCTAAATATAGAAAAATAACTCTTTAAGTGTCAATTTCTGATATTAAAACCTTCCCTTGAAAAACTTTCCTCTACAAGAAAAGCCCGTGGAAGTCCCTAATAATTATTAAACTTGTTCTTAATTTAGTAATAAGATTGATTGATGGAATATTAACGGCGCACTGTTCAGCTGCACGAGGGCTTTTGACGACGGACCACGTAATTTTGAACCATGGTCAAGTGACGTGGATGACACCTGAGCTGGCACCCTTCTCTCCTAACTACCAAACCACACCAAAGGGGAAAACGTTTCAAATCTCAACAGATTTAGCATGCATCGCTGCCCTACATGGCGGGTCTTTAGTGGTACTGGGCTCGAACTCGTGACAAGGCAAGCCACGATCCGATACCTATACCACTCGGCTACCGCGGCCAAATTCAGTAAGAAGAAATTTATAAAATACCTTCTTCAGTACTGATACATCAAACGTATACTGGCTGAAACACCGACTCTTCGCACGAGTTCATTTTTTAAAAAAATAAAACATTATTCTTGATATAATAGCTGAACTGTAAGGAGAGTAAAACTGTGTGCACGACATTGTATACAAAAAATGTAAAATGATTTTTTAAGATAAATGCTATAATTGTAAATAACTGTTTAAAAGAACTGTAATTTTAAACCTCACACAATTAGCATTTAGAATTAATGTTAAATTATGAAAAAAGAATATAAAATACTGATGAAGAATAATTGTGTTACTTTTTAACATTTAAAGCGAGAAGACTTCAAAAAGTTTAACCCGGGAGCAGCGCGTACTCGATACTAACATTAATGGTAGTGCGGGGGGACTCAGTCACCCCAATCATTTGTTTAGAATTATTTTTACTGTACACGATACAAATCGGAATTCTAGTGAATATTTTAATTTATAGAAAGTATGCTTACCTTCTTTCAAGGACTATTCAATACTTTGATGATTTGAGAAAAAGATCAATAAAACTGAACTAAAATGATTCAAAGTACAAGACCATAATATAGGACGCAAATCAGACACTTTTCAATTATCCTACAGAAATGTTAAACCAATCAATTCTTTTCCAAATATCGCAAAACTCAATTATTTACAATTTCCTTAAGCGAAAAGCAAACGCATGAAAGATGAGAGGGAACTCTAATATTGATAATAACCATACCATAAGATTGAAGGTCAATCAAATGATTAGCAAACGTACTATGCAGCCTGGCTGAAAAGTGAATAATGACTTCCTTTTCTTTTTCTACAACTAATGTACAGTATTTCAATAATAGTTACAGCGGTGAATTGTTTATCTTCTTAGAATTTTTCTCAGGGTCTGGGTTTCGTTTTTTCTTTTAACGAGTAATATTTTATGTTAAAACGTAATAAAAAAAAATCTCTCATTGAGGAAAAACAGCAAATAAAACAAAATGTTTTTTTTTTTCTTTAATTTGGTTTTGGGATCAAAGATAGCTATTTGATGACGGAAAAAAGCCAGATAATAAATATAAATTATGTCAGTGTGTTGTGTGTATTTTTTTTTTTTTTTTTTATGGAAGAAAGCATTTTGTTTTACTTCTCTTTCCGGTTATTTTTTTTTTTTTAAAAAATCTTTAAATTTTCGATACGCTCGCGCCCCCCTTGTAGGGTCATTGCGCCCCCCCCCCAGGGGGGCGCGCCCCACACTTTGAGAAACACTGGCATACGGCAATATTGCTTGATGCCTCAACCTGCAACAAGGTAGGATTGACTATTTAATATTAGAATCAGTGATTAGGTGGTTCAGTTATTGATAGCGGTCTGAATTAGATTAAGTCTTATTATCTAAATATTTATATTGTGTGTTGTGTATTTTGCCATCGTAGATTCTCTCATGTTAATTATTATAATTTTATTTGTTAAATGTTTAAGTTGAATATTTTAATAAAATCATATTAAGATAATGATTCCTTCTAGTTCTTTCGATAATCCTACACCTCTAGCTCACACTGATTTTCCCGAGAGATATTCTCCCAAGGGGGGGGACATCACAAAGTTATACAACAATAGACATTGAAACACAAATTTATATATACTAGCATCATGGCCCGGCGTTGCAAGGGCTACCTCTACTTTTATAAATTTTCCCTTTCCTTCACAAAATCAGCACTTCTAATACTCATTTTAAAAATGACTCCCCCTTTACCACTTTCTCTTTTCCTCATGACACCAGCATTTCTGTGTGTTTAAACACTTACAATGTAAGGGATTTCTAAAATTATGTCAAAAGTTTCCCTTTTCGAAATTTGTTCCATTCCACTTATTTTTAATTTAAGATAGGTTTCTTTCCCCTCTCTGTAAGGAACCGCTGCCTGCACCTGGCAACAGGTCGAACGAGAGACGATATAAAGAGAAGGATCTGGCAAGGACAGAGGAGAAAAAGGTCGGAACGGGGAAGAGAGAAAAAAGCGGGTGGCGAAAAACCCGGGGTGGTGAAAAGAAGATATGGCTGGACGACGGATGTATCGTAATCTTGTAACATCTCAATATATTCTTTATTTTAAGAAATGTCCCATAGAAGGTGTGGAATGAACAGTGGGACAAAACCCTGTCTGCAATTATTTTTCTTGTCACAATTCGAACACGATCAGAAAAGAACCCACAAGTTTACACTGGTGTCAGGAGTGGGATGCAATGGAGCAGAATTTAAATGAATAAAATATTTCAAATTGATCGGTGTTCGTGCTACATAATTGTGAACAAGGTTCTAGTGGACATTCGGTTTGAAAGGAAATTTTTAACAAGGAAATAGAATCCTGCAGTGTATCTTCAATTTGATGACCACGTGCATCCCGGGAATTGCCCTGCAGCAGTTTCAAGTGAAAAAAAACAAGACCTTCTTCATATGGAGTTTTACCATCACCTGCCGAGCTGGGCTATGAACGAACAGATGTCGTATTTTTCTTCATTTTCTGACGAATGGAGCCGTGATCTGAAAAGTGTTCAAGTACAGAAACAGCGTTCATGTCGAGGTAAGTGGCTATTGTTCCCCTGAGTTAAAATATTGTGTAAATATTTAAAGAGTAATGGGATGCAGTCATATTTAATTTGTTTTTTTAAAAATAAAATAGAAAAAGCAGATATATCTGAAAAAGAAAATTTCATTGGTTTATTGCAATATTCTATGTTGTTGGATTATTGTGTAGATGAAATAAGAAAATTGTGTACTTATTTTACCTGGAAATGATAGGGTATCATTTTAAATGTTGTAAAATATGGTATTTTGAGTTCTAGTGTTAAACTATAATTTCTTTTATCATCATTCTTTACTGTTTTGAGTTGTCTCAAAATTAAAATCTGGGTATAGAAAGTGTTTTGCATAACAATCAGTTTGCAGAATTTAAAAAAGAATTAGATTAATTTATCTTGAAATAATGGTTGCGAAAAATGTATGTTTGAGTGGGTGAAAAATATCCATTAAAAAAATGTGTATATGTATTTCAAGTAGACGGACTTCCTGTTAAAATGTTGTAAATAAGAGATTTTGTAGGTTATTTATGACTCAGAATATGGCATGTTTTTTTTTTGAATATTATATGATAGTTTTTCATTTTAAGTAAAGGGTTGCAATTTGTCAGTTAGTTGATAGTTTAATGCAATCTGAGGTTATTTCCTTTGCTCGTAATTTAGGATGTATATGTATATTGGTTTTTTGTTTCCTGCATAGGATTCTTCTTTTAATTAAAAAAAAGAAACTAAGAGTAGATTTATGATTTGAGAAATAATTCTATGGTAATGTAGCTAAAGTATGTTGTTAATTGTGTTTTTTTATTTTGAAAAAAGGTTCTGCGTTCTGATTAGTAACAAATAACTGTGTCTCATATAAGTTTATTGTAAACATATTTCGTATTGTGTTTCTGGAATTTGAGTACTCTTAGAAAAAACGAGGTAGAAATTTTTATTGCTTGTTAAATATATATAGTACTAGGTCATTTAAGTATTTGTAGTTAAATTTGTCAGAAGGTAATTTGGCATTAGGTTTAACTTGATTAAAAATGGCATTTCTCATTAGAAGTAAGAAAATTGTCTTAATTCAATTAGCGCAGGACTTAGATGAGTCACCTGATCCGTCTATGTCTAAAATTGTTTTAAGGAATTTAATAATCTCTAGTAAATATTACAAGGAGGAAGAGGCAAAAGAGCTATTGGAAGTTATTACAGCCGAAAGGTTAGAGACAGAACAGCAGCAAAAACTAGAACAACAAGAACAATTATCAATTGAAAAATTACGCTTGGAAATGGAATTATCTAGGATCGCTAATCAGAGTGCTACTCAAAATAATGGTCAAACCTCACGTGTAAAATCTTTAGATGAAATAGTTAAAATGGTTAGGCTCTTAACTGTAAAGGTACCCAATAAATCAGACGGGTGGGAATATTTCTTTTCTAGTCTTGAAAAGGCTTTCGCTAGTGAAATGGTTAGCGACGAGTTAAAACCGAAGGTTTTATTTATGCATGTTAGGAGACAAAGTGTCAAACTTATTAGTTAACCTAGGCGAAGAAGAATTAAAAGATTACGAATCTTTAAAACAAGGTTGTACTCAAGGGTATGAACCCTCACCCCAAAAAATATGTTTAGAAAATTTTAGAAAGGTCAAACGTAACTCTGACGAAACTTTCTCTCAGTTCGCGTCCCGTTTAACATCGATGTGAGATTATACTACTGTAAGTTAAGAGAAAAGCGAATGATTTTGAGTCAGTTAATCAACTGATCGTAGCAGATAAAATGTTGAAATGTTGGATTCTGAGACGGCGACCCATATTGGTGTGCTCCAAAAGGGGAAGAATGGTACAAACCCAGGGACTTGGGCAAACAATGTGATATATTTTATGCTTCCAAAAGGGAAATCCTACGATGAACCTGAGAGAGCTAAATGGAATGATAGTGAAAAGTTTTAATGGTAGTTAGGGTAAACAGCCATTTGGGGAGAAAAAGTCAGATAATTTTTCTTCTAGGAAAAACTTTGATAAGGGTCAAGTAACTGAAATTAAAAAATTCGCTTGTTTCACCTGCGGATCAGATAAACATTTTAAGCGGGATTGTCGAAAAAAACAAAGAGGTAGATAATAAAAGACTTAATGTGAATAAGGTGTCAACGGAAGGGACAGAATTGGAAAGACCGATTCCGATTAAAGACCGATCTCAGTACACCTGTGGCAAAGAGTCTGAATTGCCATTTGTGGTGGGGAATATGGATCTGATAGGTCCAATTGATCCGCCAAGCCCAAAGGGGACATAAATATATTTTTATGTCTGGTTGATCAGCACACTAGGTGGGGCGAGGCTAGGCCGGTGACTAGTCTCAGTGCGAAGGTAACCCGTGAAGCTTTGTTAAGATATTTTCGAGAAAAGGATTTATCTTTTTTTGTTGAAAAGGGAAGGTTTGGTAGAAAAAAAAATAGCGCAGCATCGTGGGTCACAGTACTGGATTTGTGGAAGTGAATACATTTTGCCGTTCTCTCACGAAGAATTATGCCGCATGCTTTACGTCGTTTGGAATTTGCATGACTAAAAAAGTGAGGTTTAAGATTGAATACACTTCTTATGGATGTAATTTAACGGCTCAGGTTTTAAGAATGTTAGAGCAGGTCATTGTATCTCGAATAGTCGATATAGACATTCTGATGCAAATTTGGAAAAATCGTGTAAAACAAATTAACTTTGTATTAGAATGGGTGAGATGGGTTGGGTCGGAAATCATACCGGCCAAGGCAAATTAGAGCCGTAGGAAAGTTTTTACTGTGGACTTAATATGGATTTAGTGAACTCATTGAGCATTCACATTTGAGTTAATGGAAATAAGCATTGTCTAGATTAAGATAAAAACTAATGTATATATTTAGTATTGTTTTATTTTGTATAATGTGTTTTTTATGTATCTGTTTGCAATCCCATTTACAGTTTAGATCTTTCTGGGGAACATAGTCACTTATTTCAATTGGGTGAACTATTAATATTATTTCATGTGTTTGTTTTTAAGGAACTTTGACTAGAACAATCATCAAGACTTTTGACTGTTGCAATTATTGTGTGTTCTGTTTGTGGAGAGATTTTCTGTTTCACGGTTTATGAATTTTCTGTTCCTGGTGTCTGAAATGGTAAAATCAGCCACAAGGGGCAAATTTTACTCTTAGGTGGGGCGTGTAAGGAACCGCTGCCTGCACCTGGCAACAGGTCGAACGAGAGACGATATAAAGAGAAGGATCTGGCAAGGACAGAGGAGAAAAAGGTCGGAACGGGGGAGAGAGAAAAAAGCGGGTGGCGAAAAACCCGGGGTGGTGAAAAGAAGATATGGCTGGACGACGGATGTATCGTAATCTTGTAACATCTCAATATATTCTTTATTTTAAGAAATGTCCCATAGGTGTGGAATAAACACAGTGGGACAAAACCCTGTCTGCAATTATTTTTCTTGTCACAATTCGAACACGATCAGAAAAGAACCCACAAGTTTACACTCTCTATAGCCCGAACACGTGTTTTTATAGTATAAAATTATTGTTCTATCTTCCCCCCCTTCTCACAGATAAGAATAACTTTATATTTTGTCACTAAATATTATGAATTAGTCATATGTATAAATATATTTATACTAAAAGGCAACTGTTTGATAAAAATTTTCTTTGTTGACCTAAATAGGAATTGATTTAATTTTTTTTATATTACTTGTTTCTATGGAAGTAATGTAATAGGTGCACAGCTACAATTGAATATTTTAATTGCAAGTAATTAATCGCTAATCATCCAGACACTAAACATAATTACATAATAAATGTGAATAAACAAAGATTGTAATCAAAAAGTATGAAACAAAAATAAAGAATGTAATTAGAGTTAATTAATTATTACTGACATTTTAGGCAATTTTTTTCGTTTAGTTTTTGCAGCCACCGGAAACGCAAAAGTACATTTTTTTAAAAAATAGTTTATGTATGGAAATAAACTGAAAAATAGAAACTTTCAAAATTACCTGAAAAATTTTAAAGGAATTAGCTTCAGATTATAAAAGTCAAACCATTGATGCGATTCAATAAGTATCGATTCGTCCTCCGCACAGGACTCGGATGTTATTTGGAGGTTAAATGCGTAACAGTCGTTTCTCTCGGGGCGTGCGTTTATTAAAATCAAGTTAAATTTTTTTCGGGCTTCATTTTAAAGTTAATGCTTTCAAACTTCATATATCGATTGCAAACAATGGTAATTTTTAAAAAAATTTTTAAAAAGTAATGTTTACATAATTATCGCAAAACGGAAAAAAATGAAAAACACATTTTTTTTAAATAGTAATTTTTAAGATATTTTATCGATCTTTGTACAGATTATGCGTAATATTGTCCTACACGCGGAAAAAAAAGTTTCGTGAGATTATTTTTATAAATAAAGGAGTTATTAAGTATTTAAATAAAATTTTGAGTATTTTTTGGAAAATCGTAAAAAAAAAAAAAGTTTTTGACATTAGATTTTTTAAATGACTGATTCTAAAAGAGAAAAGCATGAACTTTTTTTAGTGTAAAATATTTTTTTCATTAGCGCGAAAGAAAATGCAAGCGGAACGATTTAAAAATCTTATTCATGAAAACGTATTTTAAAAAATTGAAAATATAATTATTTTGTAAAATAAATTATACCGTATTATGGCGAAATAGATGATCTTTCCGAATGTGTAGTTATTTTTTGTCTGAGTCTCTTAAAAAAAATTAGATCACATTTTAAAAACGTCTGAAAAAAAAGTTTCGAATTTTCCCCTGGCGGTGAAAAATGGTACTAATTATGCGTTTTAAGGTTTCTAATTAATATCTTTTTAACTAATTGGAATATAAATGGTGAAAATGGATTCCTCGGTCCTTTCCCGAAATTTTGGTATTTTCGGCGAGTTTCTGCGTCATGTGGTTCGTGAGAAAATATGGAAGCATAGATTCAACATAGATACGTTTGTTTAACATAGTGTAGATATATATATATATATATATACAATGTTTCTATTCAAGAAAATGATAGGAGATGAAATTTTGAACATATTATTCAAAAGATTTTAAAAATTTTAAAATAATATTGCTTTTTTGTATTTATTAATTTTTTTACATGAAATACTTTTGTAAATTTCGAAGAATGTTTTAAGCAACTTAAGGGATCGATTTTACAATAATTTAATTACTTTTGGAGAAAAAATATATCCTTATAATGCTAAAATTCATAAAAAAACCAAAATCTCCTACATTTGAATTTTTTTTAAAAAAAAGTATTAAGTTTACAGCAAAATGGATTCTTAATTTTGTTATATGCATTATATAAAAAACAAAAAAAATAAAATAAAATGGAAGTAATTGGTAAATAACTGTGGAAGAAGCATTTTAAATGCGAAAAAACACAAACTGAGGAAAGTTTATAATTCTAAAAAAATAATTATTATAATTTTAAATAAACATAAAATACCACTTTAAAATATGAGCTACATATTTTTCTTTGGAATAATAGCATTTTCATTTTATTTTATCACATATAATTTTATAAACGATCTCTTTATAGAAAGAATTAATAGTATAAAAAAACTCAAGGAAAATGATGAAATTTTTTTTCTTTTTCTGCCATGGCAGAAACTTTAAAGTTTTTTGCTTCACATACTATTGAAATTATATTTTTATAGAAAAAATATAATGATTAAGAACTGACATTATAAAATTATTTATACAAAATGCTTATATATATATATAGTTAAAACATTTTTCATGCACACATTTCAAAAGAAATAAAAATTATATTAATGTAATGCTTCCGAAATATTCTGCTTTATTTGTAACACCTTCCATTTTTTTAATTCTTAATTCACTTTTTAAAATAGCTTTTATCAAAAAGCTTTTTAGCTCTTTTTTTTAAATCTAAAAAGGGGGCGTGGTCGAATTCCCTAATTTGTTTGTTTACATTTTTCAATTGAAATTTTTCCAATTTATAATTTTCTTTCATGGAAAAGTGATAGATCAATCGAAAGATAATAACGCAAAGAATAGCTAAACTAAAAAAAAAAAAATGAAATTTAGATCATTCTGTTTTATATGCGTCACGTCACAAGTCCGGCATTGCCAGGCACGGACGAGGAGAGAGGGGAGGTAAAAGGGAGTGGGTAAGAAGCGAAAACAGAGCTCTGGAAAGGATGACTTATTCATTTCACTAAAACAGTTTAATCAAATAACTTACTTCCATCAGGGAAATGACCTCAAAGAGACGTTATTTTAACATTTTCTGTGAATTGATCCTCTCCCTTAGGGATATGATGAAATCCCTAATTTTATCATTTCCTGCGACATACATATTTCATATAGTATTTACAACAGAAGAGTATTCAATATAAACATTCCTGAGATATTCTAATGTGAATATTTTGGGGTTCTTAGAGGTATTATCGAAAAGTGTATGTGCCAATTACACATACACATTACATATAGGAAATACTTCTATACATGAGTTATATGTATAAGTGTAAAAGAGTGAAAATGTAAACATGAAATATGCATCATGAAAATAAAATAAAAAAATCATTTCTTTTAAATGATAATCAATTTTATTTTTATTTAAAATAAAGGATTAACATTGCTATGATAGTAGTCCAAATTTGAGTTGACATGAATGTAAAGAAAATTTACATATGAATAAACACACATAAAATTATGAACATAGTTTTTAAAATGGAATTTTGTTGAAAATTTGAAGAATACTACTACAACATAATACAAGAATTGCATATATAGCACTAACACTTCCAACTACAATAATAATAACAATTGTATTATATTTAAAATATATCATATTTTAGGAATTTGCTAAATACGAAAAAGAAAAAGTTAAGACTGACGTAAAAAGGAAACTATGATGATCCATAATACATTAAGTTTCCAGATATATTGTAACATCAATGCTTAATATATATATATATAAATACATCTTTTACAATTCATACTCAAGAAATGTGCTACACACCACAGAAAAACTGCTCAAATGGGTCAAATGAAATTCTACAATACAACAAAAAATTAAAAAAATTTAAGCATCTCCTTAGACTCAAAAAACAAAAAATCCTCTTATAATCAGCTTACATGGATCGGTTTAAATAAACCCAGCAGAACATACTTATACAACATTACTAGAATGAACTCTGAAAATTTTCATAATGTTATAACATTTATAAATAAAATTCCCTCATGTTTTGACAGAAGCAGATTTTACTCTTCTTTTGAAATTACTTTTCAAAACTGATTATTTTACGTATGTTCCCCCAATGATTATTGCTTTTTAAATTCAAAATAAACATTTTTAGTTAATTTATATCGCCAAATATGCTAAATTTTAAAAATCTTTGTGAATTTTGAAATTAAGTGATTCATAATATGCTTGTTTACTATTAACTGATGGAGATGTGAGAATATACTAAAAAACCTCAACAAACTTTGAATAATTATCAAGCTTTTAACTTTAAATTGTAGAGCATGCAAATTGTGATGAAGCAATTACTTGAGAGAAACATGCTTGTATCATGTAAAGGATCAACATCCAGCAGTTAAATTTGGAGTTATCATGAAAAGTTCATGGGAAGTAAAAAATAAATACAGGTTTACTCTAGACATAGAGAGATAAGAATGAAAAATGGCTAGCAACTGACCAAGGAAGGAACAATTTATTTTAAGGATTTTGTATTCATTTTGAAACAGATGTATGGGTTTTATCTGACATAAATAATTTCAATAGAGAAAATATTTATCGCAATACACTTAAAATCCTCTTCTATTATGTACCTAAAAACCTTTGCAAAATCAAAATATGTTATCAGTTCAATGAATAGAGCATGCACATACACACAAAAATAAATCAGCCATGTATGAAACATATAATATTTTTTGGAAGTGATCAATAACAGCAAACTGATGAAATATTAAATCAAGGCATGTTATGTTCTTTATTTTATTCACGTTTAACTCGTTTACGATCTTTGGCTTTTCCATGTTTTTTAACTCTCTTATGACCTTCCTTTTGATTACATGTTTTAACTAATTTAGGGTCTCCAACTCGCCCAGATTGCTCGGCTTCCATAGGTTGCTCGGCTCCCACAGGTTGCTCGGCTCCCACAGGTTGCTCGGCTTCCATAGGTTGCTCGGCTTCCATAGGTTGCTCGGCTTCCACAGGTTGCTCGGCTCGTTCAGGTTGCTCGGCTCGTCCAGGTTGCTCGGTTGGCCCAGGTTGCTCGGCTGGCCCAGGTTGCTGCTCCCAGGTTGCTCCCCAGGGTTGCTCGGCTTCCCAGGTTGCTCGGCTCGTTCAGGTTGCTCGGCTCGTTCAGGTTGCTCGGCTCGTTCAGGTTGCTCGGCTCGCCCAGGTTGCTCCGGCTCGCTGGCCCAGGTTGCTCGGCTGGCCCAGGTTGCTCAGGTTGCTCGGCTGGCCCAGGTTTCTCGGCTGGCCCAGGTTGCTCGGCTGGCCCAGGTTGCTCGGCTGGCCCAGGTTGCTCGGCTGGCCCAGGTTGCTCGGCTCTCCCAGGTTGCTCGGCTCTCCCAGGTTGCTCGGCTTCCATAGGTTGCTCGGCTTCCACGGGTTGCGTTCGGCTCGTTCAGGTTGCTCGGCTCGTCAGGTTGCTCGGCTGGCCCAGGTTGCTCGGCTGGCCCAGGTTGGTTGCTCGGCTGGCCCAGGTTGCTCGGCTGGCCCAGGTTGCTCGGCTCTCCCAGGTTGCTCGGCTTCCATAGGTTGCTCGGCTTCCACAGGTTTCTCGGCTCGTTCAGGTTGCTCGGCTCGTCCAGGGTTGCTCGTTGCTCGCTTCAGGTTGCTCGGCTCGCCCAGGTTGCTCTCGGCTGGCTTCCATCGGTTGCTCGGTTTCTCGGCTCCAGGTTGCTCGGCTCGTCAGGTTGCTCGGCTCCCAGGTTGCTCGGCTGGCCCAGGTTGCTCGGCTCGGCTCTGGCCCAGGTTGCTCGGCTCCCCAGGTTGCTCGGCTTCCATGGGTTGCTCGGCTTCCACAGGTTGCTCGGCTCGTTCAGGTTGCTCGGCTGGCCCAGGTTGCTCGGCTGGCCCAGGTTGCTCGGCTGGCCCAGGTTGCTCGGCTCCCACAGGTTGCTCGGCTCCCACAGGTTGCTCGGCTCTCCCAGGTTGCTCGGCTTCCACAGGTTGCTCGGCTTCCACAGGTTGCTCGGCTCGTCCAGGTTGCTCGGCTCGTTCAGGTTGCTCGGCTGGCCCAGGTTGCTCCGGCTGACCCAGGTTGCTCGGCTGGCCCAGGTTGCTCGGCTTCCACAGGTTGCTCGGCTACCACAGGTTGCTCGGCTCGTTCAGGTTGCTCAGGTTGCTCGCTTCAGGTTGCTCGGCTCAGGTTGCTTCCACAGGTTGCTCGGCTCGTTCAGGTTGCTCGGCTCGGCCCAGGTTGCTCGGCTGGCCCAGGTTGCTCGGTTGCTCGGCTGGCCCAGGTTGCTCGGCTGGCCCAGGTTGCTCGGCTGGCCCAGGTTGCTCGGCTGGCCCAGGTTGCTCGGCTCCCACAGGTTGCTCGGCTCCCACAGGTTGCTCGGCTCCCACAGGTTGCTCGGCTCTCACAGGTTGCTCGGCTTCCATAGGTTGCTCGGCTCGCCCAGGTTGCTCGGCTCGCCCAGGTTGCTCGGCTCGCCCAGGTTGCTCGGCTCGCCCAGGTTGCTCGGCTGGCCCAGGTTGCTCGGCTGGCCCAGGTTGCTCGGCTGGCCCAGGTTGCTCGGCTGGCCCAGGTTGCTCGGCTGGCCCAGGTTGCTCGGCTGGCCCAGGTTGCTCGGCTGGCCCAGGTTGCTCGGCTGGCCCAGGTTGCTCGGTTCCCACAACTTGCTCGGCTCCCACTTGTTCTTTAACGTTAGATTCTTTAGGTAGTTTATTTCCCCCCCCCTTTTTCAACTTTAAACTTCTTGCAGGCCTCATAAGAAGCTTCTACCTGCTTTATAAGGTGGTTCCTCACACATTGTGGAACTCGTAAGAGCTGATTTTGCAAGAGTCATAAAGCTGCTCGCCAGTTATTCCTTTTCCCCTCTCCTGATCAGGTTGTTTACAATCATCAACATTTGCAGAATTCCAACTTCTTTCATACTTTAACTTTTCGAATGCTATTGCTTGCAATTTTCCATTTCACCACTAGCAATTAATTGCTCTTTCACTACTCGTGCGAAAAACTTAAGTTTTTTTCTGTTTCTCTTGGTGAGTCAGCTTACGAAATGGTTTGGATTAGCAGATGCTCCATCAGCACTCGTGGAAGCTCCACCAAAACTCGTGGAAGCTCCTCCAAAACTCGTGGAAGCTCCTCCAAAACTCGTGGAAGCTCCACCAAAACTCGTGGAAGCTCCACCAAAACTCGTGGAAGCTCCACCAAAACTCGTGGAAGCTCCGCAAAACTCGTGGAAGCTCCACCAAAACTCGTGGAAGCTCCAAAACTCGCGGAGGCTCCACCAGCACTCGCGGAGGCTCCACCAGCACTCGCGGAGGCTCCACCAGCACTCGCGGAGGCTCCACCACATCAGTGGAGTCACCATTTCACTGCTGGATGAAGAGGCAGCGCAACAGAGCTTCATCTTGTCTATTAGATTGTCCTCCTCAGCTGACAACATTTGCACCTCAGGAAACAGGTCCGGCTGATTCATTTTAGTAGCTCAACTATCAAGACTTGCTGTGGGAAACTAAAAGAGAAAAATATATAAATAAAAAAAAACTTGGAATGTTAATTATAGAAAAAACGTTAACTTTTTTATAACCAATATACTCTACTGAGATAGAACCATAACTGACCTAAATCAGCAATGCAAGTTTTATGAACATAATAAAATAAAAATACCACTTAAAATAAACTGATATGAACTTAAAATAAACTAATTTTGATAGCATCTTCAAGAGAGAAATCTAATCTAATACTAATATAGATTACTTGGTAAAGGAAACAAATTCAAAAAGCCCCCTTAAGCAAGCACTGACTGTTTAGTAATTATTTAGAGTTAAACACACACATTTCAAGTTTACATTTTCATTTATACCCAACGTAACCGAATGAACATGTAAAACGTTTATCAACATCAAAACCTAAGATGATTGTACTTCTGTATTATTTATATTATTTTTAAAGTTTCCATTACTTTATATATATATCCTTCATTGTGTGATTTTCCTACTGTCTGTGTCCTTCATTGTGTGATTTTCCTACTGTCTATGTGTTTTTCGAAAGTTAAAAATGGATGTTTATCTCTAGACAGTAGGAAAATCCCACAATCAAGGACACATGAGCAACCAAGATTAAAAATTATAAAATGGATGCTGCAGTATTATAAACATTGATGACTTAGGACAGCTAAGATATAAAATAATTTATATAAAGGTGTGGTTGAACATGTTTTTTGGCCAGCCAACCTTCCCCCTTTATGTAAATAACACTGAGCAAAAACCTATTGAAAGTAATGGATAGAAATATATAAATCCATTACAAGATAGAGGTAACTTACCTAAAAATTGCACTTAAAAATGCAGAGACCGCGCTAAATCTGAGTGCAATAAAAAAGTTATTGCCAAATTTGGACCTAATGCAGATTTAAATCATGTGAATGACTGAAATGTAGCACTTAACAAAAGTGTAAATTAATTGGGTTTTTCTGTTTTAAGTTTGAAAAAATGAAAGATAAAAAGATTTATTCAGTCTATAGTTTAGATTTTGATTATCATTTAAATCTCTTAATATTGATGATATGATTTATATACGTGTAAATTAACATAAAGATGATTTATTTAATGATGTTAATTATGATAGATTTAGTTCACTACTTACGTTTGTACTTAAAGAGAACTATATATATTATAATGGTAACTATTATGTGCAGATTAAAGGTTTGCCACAAGGTGGTCCTGCGAGCAACTATCTTGCCAATTTATATTTACATTATTTTAAAAAGTGACATAATCATTTTTAGCAAGCAAAGTGAATTTTTTTATACCTAACACTGATTTTTATCCACAATATCTTAATTTAATACAGACAAATAGTAACAAAAATGAAGCAAATTTTTTTTTGATATACATATCAAATTAAAAGATAATGTTATAGTTTCTAATATTTATGACAAAAAAAAAAAGAATTTAATTTCAATATTATAAAATTTTCTCATTGGGAGAGCTCGACAAGAATCACTTTGTCTGATACATTTCGACTCATCACTGTAAAGAACACGCCCACATTCTTGCGGTATCCACAACTGATGTATTCAGCTCTACAATATCCGGTCTTTACTTATCCGGTCTCAGTATAAGAAAACTGTATACAGTTTGACTGGAAATTCTTCAGACCCATCAGCAAGGTTGCAAGCAAGCTGAGGCTCTATTGTCCGCCTATGTCGTCGTGCGCTTAATGCCAAATAGCGATCCTGTGTATATATCGAGGCTTTGTGGCGATCTTCCTGGTGACAGTACCACTTGTTTGGAATTGATTCCACAGCCGGAAGACTACTTTCAGGCCACTAGTAGCCTTCGAGCCACCTCCCCTTGAGAGTGGCTAGCTTCAAGCCGGCCAATGGCTCTTCATCTCAAGAAATCATCTAAACGTGCTTGAGAAGTCATTCTCCCGGTTAACATAGTAACTTGTATGTTTTGACGAAATATTTACAAAACTGGAGGCAAAATTGCCATATGCTTGAACGGTCTCAATTCAAGTTCTACAAAATCTATCGCTAAACAACATCTTTTCTAAACTAAAGGTTGACATTGTACTACCAATTAAAAATATATATAAAATACAGATCTTGTGAATTTTACTGGGGCATTTTAAAATTATGAGGAAAAACAGGTTTGTGACCTTAATTTTGGACATAAGTATAGATTTGGTTCTAGTAGAAAATTTCATTTTTAAATATGCAAAGCATTTAAACTAACACAATTGTACTATTTTATTTAAAAGGAAGATTATATATATATATATATATATATATATATATATATATATATATATACATATACATTATATACACAGTAGGGGCCAAAATTGTGGACACTTTTTTAACTTTTTTAAGTTTGTATTGTAACGTCACGTCTCGAAGACAACAACAACATCTGGTGTCGGTTTCTTTGTAGATTCGACGCCCACACGTGCAATTTCCGATCCAGCGCAACCCCTGTTTGACCCCCCGAGGAATCTAGCGACCCGACCGGAAGATGAGAGAGGAGAGATGCTTTGAACTTGCACGGGAGCGGTAACCAACGAATCCTCCTCTCACAAAATAGTGGACTCTAACAATCTAATTAATTTTAATAACTTTAATGTATCATTTTGTAAATAATTTTCAATAGTTGTGACGTAATAAATTCCATATTTTAATTCACCAAGAATACGCTACCGTTATTCTTTCAAACGTTACAGTATGCTTATAGAAAATTTTACGTTGCACAAAATGCAAAGTATTTTACATCATTATCATTTTAAAGAGAATTTAATATTGAATTCAATATAAAAAGGAAAATTAAAATATTTGAAACGAAAAAAAATTATGCTGTAATAACTGTCGATATACATTGGATACCGATGATAGAAGTGAGTTATCAGAGCTTAGTGATGTTGCGTTTATTCTTTATTACAGCTTCACATCGATATTTCATTGAGCTGAAAAAAGTTTTAAGCTCTTCCCTCGTTATTACATGATGCCAGGGAACAATTTATTCTCAATTAGCTCCTTTTTAATTCATGGGTACCTCAATTGGACAAAATTGTTAAACGGTGCCACAAGTTTTCGATAGGATCGAGGTCATGGCTGTTTCCTGCCCAGGATAACAATGATATTTAGTTAAAAAGCAATGACATCAAATAAAAGAGTAGACTGGACACGTGTGACGAGAAAATGGTATTTCCTTTGTTAAAATTACATGACAAGTGGGTAGTTCAGTCAGACTACATCTGGAGACTGAACGTTTTGTTTAAGATGTCAGGAGACAAATTTAATAAAATAAAAGCAGGAAAAAGCCGAAAAAGGTGCACCACATCTGTTGATGACAGAACAAAAACACTATGTTTCAGAGATAAAAGAATTTCATGGACATCCATCGGAAGTGATGTGAGTGATGCGTGTGTTTCCGTCAGCTCAAAAACAATGAGGAGTAGATTAGCAGATGTAAGACCAAAAGGTAGAATTCCACGAAGAAAACCGTATCTTATTTTACAACAGCGCTAAAAGGGATTTCAGTGGGCAATGGAACACATTAATTGGACAAATGATTATTGGTCATAAGTTATGTAGAGGGATGAAACTAAAATATCGTTATTCGGTAGTGATAGCCTAAAATATGCAAGACGTAGAATTGCAGAAATGTTACATCCGAACTGCATCCAGGCAAGTGTGAAGTACCCACATAGTTTTATCATTGAATCATGCATATCAGCAGATGGTATCAGTCACCTTCAAATCATTGATGGGGCACTGGATGTCATTAAATAGATTGACACCATTCTAGAATTCTGCTCCTTGCCACACAGTAAAGTAATTAAAAGTTTGGTATCGTTCTAAGATCAATGAATTGTTATCCTGACCTCGATCATATCCAAAACTTGTGGCACCGTTTGAATGCTCTTGTCCGATTGAGGTACCAATGAAATAAAAAGGAACTAATGAGGGTATAATTGTTTCCTGGCACCATGTAATAACAAAGGAAGAGCTTTAAAACTATTTTCAGCTCAATGAAACATCGATGTGAAGCTGTAATAAAGAATAAACGCAACCTCACCAAGCTCTAATAACTCATTGCTATCATCGATATCCAATGTATATCGAAAGTTATTGCAGCATTACTTTTTGCATTTCTGATATTTTTTTTTTTCTTCTTTATATTGAATTCAGTATTAAATTCTCTTCAAAATGATACAAAATACTTTGCATTTTTGTGCAACGTAAAGTTTCTATAAGTATACAAACCTAAAAAACAACAAGTTAAAAAAATGTTCAAAATTTTGGCCACCACAGTATATATATATAAGGATAATTAAATTAGATTAAAAATTAAATTCCCTATCTAATACTTAATTCATCTTTTTCATTTCATCTTCAAGTATCAAACTAATCACCCATTTATTTCTTCCGAACATATGGCCTAGCCAATAAACATGTCTAATTCAGATCGTTAGATATAATAGCCCTATATGTCAGCATTAGCTTTCAAGTACAATCATAAAAGCCGAAATACTTATCTCATCGGTGTTTTAAGTGCTAACCCACTTAGTTTTAACGGTGGCGTTCTTTATTTCTCTCTCCTCTCAGCGTCAGAACTTGTACAGATTTCATCAAATGAAGATCCTTTTTAAAACTAAGTCTGATTCTGCCTCAAAAACTATGTCATACATAAATATATATATATATATAATATTCCCTCTAGTATCCTTTTTATTAACCCTTTGTACTAATATTTGAATTAATCTTTGGTTTAAAATTAACATTGTAATCTTAATCGTAATCGCCTAGTCGAAATCCCTGTCCCGCCCATTCTATCCAATCAGAACTACTATTAAGTAATTATCACGTGCTTGCACTGTTGGTAAAAAGCAAAAATCTGGTGTAATCGCTCTCTTTTTGTCTACCTGCCTTCATCATGTAATCAGCCGGCTGCAACGCGTTCTATGTTTGTCTTTGTCTGTGCTATGTTTGCTTCTCGTATGTGTAATGCCGTCCCTACTGGATCTTTTTATGTGCTTCCTTATGTGAATAAAAAGATTAACGATTTACATAAGTGCCTCTTTGATAATACGGTACTCGACCACGCTCCACGTAACACAGAAAATCACATCACTGGCCACGCCCTTTTTGGTTCGCCATTGTTTAAATCTCAAGCACTCTCAATATAAAGAATATATATATATATATATATATATATATATATATATATATATATATATATATATATATATATAGGATTTTCAGTTGAAACATTTTGTAAAAGGTTGAGTCATATCCTTTCACAGGACTATTAATGTGAATTTTATTTATTACTGCATTACGAAGCAGCGCCGTCTGGGAGCTTTCGATGCTACGGCTTGAATAATTTTTGGCGAGGCCTACTAACCACCTGCAGTTCAACACGTCACGTTTTTCGCGCATTTCACGCTTAGCACGATTTCAGTCCAAGCATGAAAGAGGTAATCAATTTCCCCGTCTTCTAAAGGTATAACTCAACTTTCAATTAATCTAACTTCTGCATGTCTCTTTCCCTTTGTAAATATTAAATATTCCCCTTTGTGAAATATTTCCCTTAACTTGAAATAAATTCTTTTTACTTAAATGAGTATTTGCGTTTAAATGACTTTGATTCAATTAATTCATCACTAACCCTTTAATACTTACCCCTAGACAACCACCTCGCCAATTTTAAATCCCGACTTCTGAAGAGTCTGATTTTTGTTCGAAGATTTTATCCGAACTCTCACAGAAATAATTGGGGGCTCGGCCGGGATTTGATTTCAAAAATCTTCTCTAAATAATTAGTTTCATGAAGACTTAGTTCTCTCTTTAAAAGAAAAAAAACATCTTTGGCTGCACGCCTAAATTACAAACGGACTGAATCGAAAATGCGCGGATTGCCTCTCATAACATACTAACATTTAGGTGAATAAAATAAAACGACTCCCGTAGTCAAGAGCTACAACTTCGCTCGCAGAAAACACGTTTTTTCTACAGTGTACAACTCCATTTCAAGTCCAGTGAATACATCCAGGAGC
>BMAU01002316.1:0-71923 GCA_019973935.1 Trichonephila clavipes
CGTTTTCGAGAAAGATTTTTTAGAAAAGCTGATTCTTTAATATTTCTTTCTTTATGACTTTTTGAACATCGTGCGGGCTATCTGGCTGCCAGTAAACGTTGCGTTTATTAATGCGCATCATACCTTTACAGGTAAAAATATTGATTTTTTAAACAATTTTAGAAAGAAAGGTTTTGTTTTCACTAAATTTAAAATGTTATTAACAACATGAATTTATTAATGCCAGACATTTTTGTTGTTGAAAATAATGTGCCAGATGCCATTTTGTATGAAAAAAAATCATTAATTTCAAACCATTTTAGAATGTATGTAATTTTAATATTATTTTATTTATAGATAAATAAGTACAAATTTAAATTGTCAGACATTAATTCGGTTACTTACTTAACATACAGGCCGATTTGTAAAGCGGTATTATGCCTGTCGTTAGAGAGAGACAGTGGCAAAGTAGGTAGGCGGAAGAGTGACCGATGCGTTGCTTCCTTTTTGTAATTCATACAAATTGCAGTGTCGTAAATACACTTTATCTACTGACATTTTTTTTCACTTTAAATATTACAAGTAAATGATGAGCGGTAAAAAAGAACTCCTTTTACGTTATACAGCAGCTGAAAAAACAAAGAAAAATTCGAATGACTCACTAGCCAGATGTTTTTTTTATTTACAAGGAAAATCACCTGCCTATTTAAAATACGACAGAACTTTCCCTCCAACCCGATAGTTTAACTATTTTACATAGTAATCAATCATTGGCTGCTGGAGAAGATAATTGCTGCAGGGCATGTTAGCGGCGCATGACGACGTAAGTCCCAAGTCATATGTTTAAGTTTGTTGAGACAAATATTATTCAACTCAACAAAGAAAAATATAATAAAATTATAGAGCATTATTTTTTGAAAAGTAATCAATAAACAAACAAAAATGTTATAAAATTATAGAACATTATAATTTGAGATCGAAAGCAAATTAAAGGTAAACAACAAAGTTTACATTCTTCCAATGATGCAAAGTGTATGACAAAATAACAGAATGGGTTACCGAATTCCAAAATCAAGAATTAATACAAACAACCAATAATCTAAAAACCTCAAATGCTCCAATTTTTTATCACCATTCGTGTGAAGTGGGATATTTCAATGACTACAAGAAAATAACCGAGAATACTGTATGCACCTCCTGGCATAGTGTACGAGATATTCATAAGGATATTTTTAATAAAATTGTGTCAGTAATTGAAGATGTAGTTAAAAAAAGAAATTATTTGTCATTAACTTCCCTTTTACAAGAAGAGTTAATACATTAACCTGAAGCAGATTGTAAGTTTAATGACAAATCATCAACTTGAAGAAAAAATAGTAAAACAATTCAAGTAGATTAAGATTGTAATAAAAAAGAAAAGAAAAATTATTATGCATAAAAATAGTAATTTATTGGAACAAGAAGATCTAAAAAAACTCGAAGAGAATGATCTCATTGATAAAGTTGCATTATTTCTACGAAGTACTATTTTAAAAATGGATAAAAAGACATTACCTGCTGTAATGAAGATGGAAGATTTGATTAATGGGGTGAGTATACTATTCCAGAAAAACTAAATCGATTTTTCAAAGCATTAATTGGAGGTAAAGATATTCGTCGCCGAGATGGAGTCAATTGTCATAGGTTAAGCAATTCATTGGCTTCTGATGCTATTTATTGTGTAAGTAATGGTTCTGTTAAGCCATCAAAGCACATAACACTGGGTATTACCGTGAAAAGTCTTACTAGTAGTAGAAAAATGATTAATATTTTAAATCGACTTGGACATTCTTGTAACTACAATACGCTGGAAGAACTAGAAATTGAAGCTACGATCTAATCTGTAAACCGTTCTCAAATTTTCCCCCCTGACATTATTCAAAGTCCGTCATTAAGCACAAGTTTAGCATTCGATAATTTTGATAGATACGTCGATACTTTAACTGGAAAGGACACTTTACATGACACCGTAGGAATCATTTACTAAAATGTAAGTCATGATTACGATATTGAATTAAATTCAAGTAGTATAAGTGGAAATATTGACATACCGCTACCACCAACAAAAGAAGACGGACTTTTAAAGGGGAAATTCCAGAACTACCTTCGTTTAATCATTTCGATTGCAAATGTTAGAAAATTTAACACCAGTTGAGAATGAACCAACTCTTCCCGCAAATTTACCTTTGATAGAAACAATAGATCTGTTATATTTACTTTCACACTTCTTACATGTGCCAAATACCCCAATGGGGACAGGTTTTAATTCTAAAATTATTAAAGATACTAGTCCCAAACAAAAAGTATCTTATCTTACACCTATTAATTTTTCACCGACAAATGTAGCGGTAGTTACACAGACAATGGAACAGGCCCAAGTTGTTGGAAAGGAATGTAATCAAACATATGTGCAAGTTACTTATGACCTGGTAATAGCTAAAATAGCATATAAAATCCAATCAACGTCAAAGCCACAATTCAATAATCTTTTCATCCATCTTGGTTCATTCCATGAGTGTGGTCTATCTCATATGATGATTGAGTGTAATATTATTGCTTCTGGCTCAGTGAACGGTTTAGTTGAAGGTAAACATTTTAATCGTTGCAAACGTCTGCATCCATTGATGGCTCTTGGTTTGAAAATGTTACATTTTGATCATTTTTTGGACAATATTGAATACAATTTCCTGAAGGAACAAGTTATCGACCATCTCCATTATCAAGAAGCTATAGATTCTCACTCGTCTATGCCAATAGAATTACCTAATAATGTATTTTCGAGAGTATTGTCTGCATATCAAAAATTCGTAGAAGAAACAAGACAAGGTGAGCATGGGAAAACGGCTCAATTCTATTTGATTTACATCCAGCTTGTAAACTATTATATGACCCTGTAAAGAAGCATACGCACGGGAGATTTCAAAATGTGCAAATATGTTATTCCAAAAATAACCAATTTATTTTTCGCAGTAAATCAACCGAATTATGCTCGATGGTGTGTTAAATATTTACACAATCTAAATAAAATAGATGAAACACATCCTGGACTAAAAAATGATTTCATGAATGGATGTTTTTGAATAAAAAGAACCGACAAGCCATTTTCGAGCATACCAATTGATCTTACACTGGAGAGACTATCAATTCTGAAGCGGCTAGATGCCTAAGAGGTATTGCACATTTTACTAATTCCTTAGCTGCCCGTCAACGCCGGACCAAAAGTCACAGTATTAGAGCTACTATAATCTCTCACGTTCTCGATGTTTGTGGATTGAAGCAATTACAAGACGTGTCTGCGGATTTGCAACCAAATAGAATTAAAATTTATAGCAAACAACTCTCTGATTTCAATGAAATTTTTGAAAATAATTTTAATCCATTTGATGAAAGTTTAGACAAAGATAGTTTATATAATATTTCAACTGCCAAGCCTGTACCTGAAAATGTAGTGAACTTTTTGTTGAACATTGAGAAAAATGGTGAAGATTTACGGAAATAGTTTATTACTGAATGTGCTGAAGATCAGAATAGATTTGATAAGCCAATAAAAAAAACGAAGTGCTTAGTTTTGCTGGTGCTCCAAAGAAGAAAAAAATACCTCTTGGTAACAAAGTTATTGAGCTAAGAATGCAACCAGGTCTGTTTGGTTGACTCTTAGGTATATTTATGACCAACAAAGTCGATATTGAAAAAGTATTGTGATTTTCACTAACGTCGTGTCATACAGACGGTAGTATTTGTAAAACAGATAAAGCACAATTAATTAAAGTTTTCGTAAAAAAAGTTAGAAAGGTCAATCAGCAATCCTTATTTTTTTATATTAGTATTTTAGACGGCTTCTTCATGTTACACATCATGAAAGAAGTGCCCCAAACTTTCGATGGCATATCAAAAAAACTCCTTAAAATGATTACCCAGTTTAAATCACCTCGCATTGATATTGTATTTTATCAGTATTTCACACCTTCTATAAAAGATTGTGAGCGTTTACGTCGCAACGAAAAAACCAGTACAGTTTCCATCGGACCTAATCAAATTCGGCATCATAATTTTGCTGGTGAACTGAAAAATACTGAGTTCAAGGAAGCTTTCGTAAAATTTTTTATTGATCCTTGGAAGTAAAGTTTGATTCTAATCAATGGGCACGGAAACAAATTAAAAAAAAAACCTGGCATTTAAATTTTAAAAATTAAGGTTTATTAAAAAAAACATTTAAAGAAAACAGTTATTATACAGTTAGCAACACTCGGACATGACTTCACTCCGTCGTACCCAAAGACCGAATCCCTGCCACTTGCCATTCCACATTCCAAGGGGAGGGGAAACTACCCATTCCCCTTAGCTGGGTGTCAATGGGCCTTCCCACTCCTACACCTCCCTTAAAAAGCTCATCCGTCATTCCAGGACGATGAAGCTGAAAAGAAACTAAAAAAAAAAAACACATGCACACATACATGGCAAGAAACAAGATAACGAGAGAAATTTTTTTTTTCAGGTATCATGTAAAAAGAGCTTTTGCTAATACAACTCCCAAGAAATAGATTTACAAATCACATTAATATGCTAGAAAATTAATATCCGTACAAGTTTTAACACAAAAATACTCAAAAAAAAAATATTAAAATATAAAAAGAAGTTACCAAAAATATATCATAAAATCTAAAATAATTATACGACATGTACTAGCAAAGCATATTTAGAAGCCAAAGTTTTAATCTTTAGAAATTTCCAGAAATTATGGTACTGAAAAACGTTAAGTACATATATAATCATTGGCATAAATCTTATCTATTTAACAGGAGCAGGCAACCTGAATAATTCATTACTTTTACATGCTTAAACCTTCAGCCAAACGTTAATTATTTTATTGTACCAGGTTTAAACATTTAAAAAAAATTCTCTTTCTCTTTTTCTTCCAATTTCTATGTAAAATGAAAGCAAGAAAAATCCTTTTCAGTCCCAAGAGCGACAAAAACAATCAACGCATGTTATTGTCCATAAAATATCCTCGCGAACCTTAAGTATTTTCAATCCTGCCTTCAACTCCAAATTAACAATTCCTGTTATTGGATCACGACAACATTGCACCTGGGTTGAGTCAATAAAATTAGGAATACATTCCTTACGGGGGCAACCACGCCTAGTACTATACAAGATTCCTTTTTAAATCCACAAGTTAAGACAACCTCACCCTTGCTTTCTTTTATACCTTGTCCATTTGTTTGGACATTCGATCCATTAATTTTTACTGCAACCAAATCTCCGTTTGGAACATTCAATAAAGACTGTGTCTCAGGAAGTAGATCGGTGACCACTTCTTGGCTGCAAACTGATTTTGAATCTGTTGAACTAATAATTCCTTCTTTCTTTGAAGGTTCTCGAAGTTTCGCAGGATTGCGAATCATTTGCGAGTTTTCTATTAATACTTCATAATCAGAGGAACAGATTAACATGTCGTTAACCAAATTTTTAGAGACAGGCACAACACCGTGCCTAAAGTCATTCAATTCCATGTTGGAATCTTTTACTTCACCCATTTCATGCTCCCCAAATGCAGACGTTATTTGAATTGACCCTCTATTATCAATGCTTTGTCCTTCGACAACATCTGGTCTTACCACGGGCATCTGGGCACCTGTGTCTATGACAGCATTCACCATTTCTTGCTCACCCTTGACCTTGACGTAAACAACCCTTAAATCGTCCATTCCCTTTTCTTCCTTGATAGAGTAGTTACTGGTATCGTAGCTTCAGCCATCAACACAGCAGGAGACGTTTCCCTCACATGTTCCTCGGCCCTCCCGATACTAATTCGGTAATTTGAAGATGTCTTCTTACGATCTTCTGCACAACTCGTCCGCTTGACATTCGACCGAATACTTTCGATCTCTAACCGCAGTTCATTCAATTCTGATTCCCAGCGCAGCTGCTGGATTGCGTGCTGCCTGGCGATTTTTTCCTCCTCGATTGCGAGCTGCCTGGCGATTTTTTCCTCACTTTCCTTTCAAAGCGTTCCTCTAAAATAACAGATAACTGATCTCTAACGAACTCTTCTTCGTAATCTTTGCTACCGATTATGATATTCCTTAGCTCTATATTCGTCATTTTATCTGATACCTTTTGACCTAACTCCTCAGCCAACAAAACTAAATCCTGCTTTTTAGCTTTCTCCAAAAATGCCATTTGAAAATTTTCTTTTTCCAATATACCGCAACTAAACAAATAATCAAATGAAATAACACCCAGAAGGGATTGCCAAAAATTAAACACCACAAATATATCTTTGTTTAAAAACACACAACAATAAGCATCCGCTACACTAACACAACACTCAATGAATTAGAGGAATTCCAGAATAATGTATTATATATTTCGCAATATACCAAGTGTACTTAAATAACTAATAAATAAAACTTAATATATTACTGATACACAATAATCACTTAAAATATTACTGATACACAAGAATCACTTGAAATATTACTGATACACAAGAATCACTTAAAATATTACCGATATACAATAATCACCTAAAATATTACTGACACACAATAATCACTTAAAATATTATTGACACACAATAATCTCCTAACCTATTTCTGATATACACAATATAATCACTTAAAATATAACCGACATTAATCTATTCCTGGCTGGAATAATAGAACACTACAAAATATATATTCGGTAGTTTTTCTCCAATTTAAACTGATAATATATTTTTTTCACATTAATCGAAAAATACTATGCGTACATAAGCACAAAATAATTTCATTGACATGAGATAAGTATTATTCTTTAGCATTAATTTTTCAATAAACTCAATTGCTATTCACTGACGTGAACTTATTATTGTGCATTACAAAAATAAATAAATACAATAAAGAAAAAAAAACATACAATCTTTCCTTAATTTATAGAACTGATGTTCTAAAACACTTTCCATTTATATGGAACAATAATAAAAAAAAATATACTGATGTATATACAATTGAACTGGCGTTCAAAAATTTTTATAACTGCATGGATATGCAATAAAATAACATACTGATATATAATAACTGAAATTTGAACTGGCGTTCAAAATTTTATAACTGCATGGATATGCAATAAAATAATATACTGAGAGAATTAATGATTTTGAAGTTTTCCTTAATTCATAGAACTGATGTTCTAAAACTTACTTTCCATTGATATGGAACAAGAAATAATAAAAAAATATACTGATATATAATAACTGAAATTTGAACTGGCGTTCAAAATTTTATAAATAACTGCATGGATATGCAATAAAATAATATACTGAGAGAATTAATGATTTTGAATAATTCATAGAACTGATGTTCTAAAACTTACTTTCCATTGATATGGAACAAGAAATAATAAAAAAATATACTGATATATAATATGAAATTTGAACTGGCGTTCAAAATTTTATAAATAACTGCATGGATATGCAATAAAATAATATACTGAGAGAATTAATGATTTTGAAGCTTCTTAATTTTTAGAACGGATGTTCTAAAACTTACTTTCCATTGATATGGAACAAGAATAATAAAATATATATACTGATGTATATAATTAATTCAAAATTGAACTGGCGTTCAACAAGTTACAACTGCATGGATATGCAGAGCAAAAACGTACAACGTATACAAAAAATAAAATCAAAATTTCTCTTAATAAATGGATATTAAACAGTATAATTTTATAAATTTCTCTCGTCTTACATTACAGGGAGTTGCTTACCTGATTCATTTCCACGCGGGAATCCAGAAAACTGAAATTTCTGGAACGTTCTTCCTGTGGGTTTTCCACTAAGACTCGATCATTAACGGCTGCGCCAGTAAAGTTTGATTCTAATCAATGGGCACGGAAACAAATTAAAAAAACCTGGCATTTAAATTTTAAAAATTAAGGTTTATTAAAAAAAAAAAACATTTAAAGAAATCCTTTTATTGGGAATAAAACTATTTATCTAAGCTTCGATAAGTTTTGTTCGTATCGCGTTGTAAATAGCAAAGTTATTAGAAGTATTGAAGAATCATTATCATGTAATGAACATGAAGCTGATACTCGAATTATATATCATATTTGCCAGATAAGCGTTGAGGCTCAAGTTGTTGCACGCTGCTCAGACTCCGATATTCTGATTATATTTCTTGGCAATTTGGATCATCTGAATGCATCTTTGAAGCTTTGGATCCAATGGGGTGTAGGAAACCATGAACGTCTAATAAGCATCAATGATTTATATCAAGATCTTTGTATTTCTTTATCGAAAGCTCTACCATGTTTCCACGCAATAACAGGGTGCGATTATACCCTAGCATATTTTTTCGGAAAGGTAAACTAAGGCCCTTCAAGCTGCTCGAAAAATCTGTCGAGTATCAGTTAGCATGTCAAGAGATTATAACTGAAGATGACGATGAACTTGAACATATATTTGCCACTTTGGAAAAATTTTATGTCACATGTATGGGGTGCCTAACTCTTCAAATGTTAATGATGTTCGCTTCTATCTGTTTTCCAAAACTTATCAATCAAAAGAAGTCGATGATAATTTCGAAAAGAAATGTCGAAGTTTCGATTCATCGAGTTTACCACCATGTAAAGCTGAATTATATCAGCATTTATTGAGAATGCGGTATATGACAAAGTTTTGGAGAAATGCTCATATAAAAATCCATCATCATTATCTCCGTTAGTTTCCGGGAGGATCGTCAATGATGATAAATACGATTTCGTTTGGTTTGTTGGGGAGCAGTTTCCGCCATCAGCTGCTGACATTGTCATAAAAAGTAAAGTATTATTTATAATAGGATAAATCAAAAGAATAAATTACTATTTAGACCATGATAACCTAATAATGATTTTTTTGCTCAAGAAGCAACACTACTAGAAAACCAAAACACAAAGCAAGATGATGGTTATGATGATATTGATAATAATGGGAGCAGTGACAATGATGACGACTATGAAGATGCATCGTTTTTTGTGACACTTTTACGGAATGAAAATACATATTTCATGGAAAAATGATTTCGACCATACAAACATAATATGTATAAATAAAAGTGAGAATTTTGTTATTGTATCAATGGCAATTTTTCCTTCATCTTTTATAAAATCCTTTTTTATTCAGTTACAATTAAATTTATATAATATTTAAAAAACGATATTTTCCCTTTTGTTATAAACACTTTAATCAAGTATTTAATATTATTTTAATTAGAATTTAAATATTAATTTTTTATTACATTCATCCTCGAAGACATAAAAATTTAAAAAACTGCTTCGAAAGTATTCCTGTCACTCTTCCGTCTACCTACTTTGCCACTGTCTCGCTCTAACGACAGGCATAATACCGCGGTATAAATCGGCCTGTATGTTAAGTAAGCAACCGAATTAATGTCTGTCAATTTAAATTTGTACTTATTTATGTATAAATAAAATAATATTAAAATTACAGACATTTTAAAATGGTTTGAAATTAATGATTTTTTTTCATACAAAATGGCATATCTGGCACATTATTTTCAACAACAAAAATGTCTGGCATTAATAAATTCATGTTGTTAATAACATTTTAAATTTAGTGAAAACAAAACCTTTCTTTCTAAAATTGTTTAAAAAATCAATATTTTTACCTGTAAAGGTATGATGCGCATTAATAAACGCAACGTTTACCGGCAGCCAGATGGTCCGCGCGATGTTCGAAAGGGCATACATAAAGAAATATTAAAAAAATCAGCTTTTCTATAATTCTTCTTGTTTTTCTGACGTTGCTAGCTCTTGTACTACTAGTTCAAGGACAGCGCTCTGAAGGGGTCTCCGCCGTATCTTATCTTATTCCAGAAAAGACGTTAAATGAATGATGGATCATTATGATAAGAGAATCATTCTCTCCAACTTTTGGCTGAGAATCAAAGTATAAATAAATTTAACAAAGTTTGAAGCTAGAAATTCATTTTATTTTTCCCACAATGTTATCCCGAAAAGTGTTATTGGCTCTGTTCGATTTTATATAAATTAAACTCAGTGGCGCAACAGTCCATGAAGGTCAGGGCCTACTGTGCCCATCCCAGTATGCTTGACAATTGGGCGCTGAGGTGCATGAGCAGATGCCCCGATAAGGTGGTCAGTCTGAAGCAAGACTCCCAATGTTTAATTCCAAGCTTGGTACTCATATATCGACCCACTGCAGGAGGGATGAAAGGCTGAGTCGACCTTACCCACCCCGGGAATAGAACTCGGAACTGTAGTGTGGAAGCGCGATATTCTACCACTCGACCACGGGGCCTTACAGATTTTATGTAAAGAACATTAAATTATTGACTAATTAATCTGATTAATTTCTTGAACAGAAAAACAATTTTTGTTTATTGTTGGTACAATTTCTTTTGATAAACAAGTTAATTATTGGAGAAATTTTAACTTGTTTATCAAAAGAAATTATACCAACAATAAACAAAAATTTTCTTTCTATATACGGGAAGAATTTTACAGACCATATTACAAGATACAATAGACAAATTTAAAAATACTTCTATTATAAAAAACAGCCATGGTGTAATAAAGAAAGTTGATCAATAAGAGGTATTTTCTGTGCATGGGTTCGATTTCGAAGATTTATTTAATTCCATCAAAATAGAAGATATAATTCGGGTACTTTCAGATGCATATGAGAAATATGGTTTGAATAATTACATTAGTTTTGAAAAGTTCAATGCACTAATTTGTTTTGTATAATACAGGAGAACTTCATTTTTTTTTTTTATTTTTGATAACAAACTTTACAAACAAATCAAAGGATTGCTTTAGGGTGGCCCAGCCAGTAATAGTCTCGCTAACCTGTATTTACACCACTATGAATCAAATCGAAGAAATGAACCATCTTGCCTCTTATTAAGATACATAGATGATTTAATTGTTATAGGTCGCGACAGGGAATTTAAACCTAGCATTAATTTTTATCCCGAATACCTAAAATTAATACAGACAAATTTTAACTCGAACAAAGTGTTGAATTTTTAGATTTAGATTTAAATATTATTGACAACGAATTCTATAGCAATATCTATGATAAAAGGGAAGAATAAAGATATCGAACTTAAATAGTTGTCTACACACATATATCAATATTTAGAAATACAATTTTAAATTTTTTGATGAGAAATAATAATTTAACTACACACAATATAGATAAATTCAAGAATATCCAGAAATTTATATTTTGTTGCATACAGAATGATTATCCCATTGACTTCTTGAGAAAATATATAGATCAAAAATATTTCTTAAAATTATTTTTAAGCTCATAAATGCACAAATCCACCACACAACATTAGGTCCACAAAGTCAGCTTGCTAGTGGTCCAGCTGTGAAGAATATGTGCATTCCACACACAGGATACATTTTAATACACACATAGACCAACATTTATACGACAACACTTTAAATTTGTTTATGACCAATCAAACAAGTTTTTTGTATGCAATCTGATTTGCATCTAATACCAAATAGTTAAACTCTAATGTTAGATTATGAATCATTTGGATTGACATGGCATTAGTTGGAGTTATGAGCAAAATATAGGAGTGGTAAGATTTGTATTAAATATGAGAAATCGTTTAATAATTGTGGATTGAATTATTGATGGGATGCTCTTTTGGTGAGTTTTTAATGATTTACGCTATTCATTTGTGTATATACTGGGTTTTTAATTTGAACTGTCGGATTTTAAATACTTTTTAATTTGAACTTACGGATTTTAGATATTTTTTCTACCTATACAACTATTTTAAAGATGGGTGCATCGTCTTTGGTGTTCGATGGTTCACTTACATTATGCACTAATTTGTTTTAGAATATTAATATTTTAATGTTATAATAACTTTCAGAAAGCAATGACGAATAGTTTAATTTTTCAAGTTTAATGGTTTAATTTTAACTTTTTAATTTTTTAAATTTTTGAGAATTCGATATTTTCAAATTAACTTACCAAGTTGCAAAGGGGGGAAAATTGGTGCCATCAAACTAGTTTAACCCCACTTATTGGTCCTAAGTCCGAGGTTGCACTTGGATATTTTATAAATTTTTTATTTTATAATTTTTTAATTTTGTTTGAAAACGTTGGAATTTTTTCTTCTATATTTGACATTGATGTTTTGAAATAGGATTTAGAATTATAAGATTCATACAATTTCAATTTTTAAATTAATTATTAAGTTGTGATTGATTTTTACATATTTAAATTTATATATATATATATATATATATATATATATACGATTTTTTTTCCTCTTTTTTTCTAAGATTAAGACTATATATATGTATATATAAATCTAATCTTCCCTTACATATTTTAACTTTTTTTACATATATAAAATGTCTGATACGCACTATTTTTTAAATGTCCTTCTACATCATAAATGATACCAATTTTTTACTCTATTTTTTCTAAGATTAAGATATATATATGTATATAAAACTATTTTTTAAATTCCTTTACATATTTTAACTTTGATACCTTTTGTACGAGTACATATATAAAATGTCTGATTTCTTTATTTTTAAATGTCCTAAAATTTATTATAAGCACATAAAAATAAGAAAATTTTGAAACATGTCGTCATATATCCTTATTACATCTATTTTATTTGTTACATATATTCATTTAGTTTTATTAAAGTATTTAACATAAAAGATCAATGTATATAATACCGTAAAATCTGTCTTTTTCATGTAGCACATACATTTGACTCAAAAAAGATTGAAAAATTTACGACGAGCGTTATTCGCTTGGGTATAAAATGGATAGCCTTAAAACTAAAAATAGATTGAAATTTACGACGAGATGAGCATAAAACAATTAGACTCCTACATACAACATTGAAATACCGTTTAGTTAAAAGACAAGACTGAAATGAAAGTGTTTCAATGTTGCAGTTTTTTCTAAAGTTGGGATATTTCATCGAATAATGACTTCAAAACATAAGAGCATACATTTCAGGTTTTCTCGAAGAAAAAAGGGTACACATTATACGGCGAATATTCTCGTGTCAAATTGACTGAAATGAAAGTGACATACCTTGAAAGCATCAGGGTGAGTAATATATAAACGCTGGATTTTACGGTCTAAACATCGGTGGGAGAAGTAAATATAATGTGTTCATTAAAATACTGAACTCTAAAAAATTGCATACTTAGTCTAAAAATAATTATTTCTTTTTTAGATATATATATTTTTTAATAATTTTTATTTTTCACAGTCGTAGCTTAGCTAAACAGATATTTTAAAATCACACATCTATTATTTTTTTTATATTCTTTATATAATTTCCACTACCATTAACCAATAACTTTGCAATTCTAACTTTCCACTCTATCCACTTTGTAACATTAAATAACATAAATTTCCTACTTTTCTGCGTTCATATTAAAAGTTATATAAATTAATGCGTGTTATTAGTTATATATATTGGCTTCAAGATTATATTGCATGACGTGTATTACACAGTGAAATGTAAAGAAAAGTGTTTTTTCAAAGGAGAGGGTGATGTCAGAAAACTTTTGTGAACTCTAAATCTAAGCTTTCTGGAATTCTAGAAAAATATTTCTAAAAAAGAACACGTGGTTAAGTAATTTCAAACTGTGAATTCTAAGCAAGTGACGGGACACATTCTCTTTTTATTTTCCTTCCAAGGCTTTCAGTACCGTCAATAATTGTTAAAGGGGGGGAGGACAATGCCATCGAAAATTCCATCAATATGATGTTCTTTTCTTCGTTCGACTACCTGTCTCGAGGAAGGTAACAACACACACATTGTACGTTTCTTAGAATAATCAAGGCAATTCTACACATAATTCAGCATAGCTTGATGGACTGACGGTTATTATGAAAACCTGTGCAAAGCGTAATACCATATCAGTGTAAGATCTTCGCTAAGAGTACTTTTGTTGTCAGGGACCTCATCAGATTGTTAGTGCAACATTTTATAATTAGGAGAATTTTAAAAGAACTAAATATTTATTGTAACTGTAACGCTTCCGTAGAGAATGAAAAATATTAGCCGAAATTACGTTATACCTCGTAGTTAAATATACACAGCTGTATATAGAGATTTAATTAGGCTTCTCTTTTAAACACATTTTATTGTACATGCTGACAACATTTTTTTTTTATTTTATAAAGGACAAAAAATATTTATATCAAATAGAATTTTCCGTTTTATTAAATAAAAGTTTTTCCACCGTATGAATGAAAATATATTTTCCCTTAGCAGTTAGTTAAAAAGATATCAAAGAAAAACTTCAAAAAAAGAGAGAGAACGGTAGTCCTAACCTTGTACTGCAGAATCTGAAAGATGGTAGGAAAAAAGATCTCTAACATTTCTCCGTTGCTTTTAAAATTGCCATCCTTTCTTCCGTACCAAAATCGGGAGAATAAATAAAACTGGAAATGAATGTATCTTTTATTTCGCCAGGACATGGTATAATTCTTCACACACAAACATGATATTTCGCATCTTTTGCAATTTTTTCTAAAATGAGTCAGCTTTGACGCGTTTTGAGGGACAAAATGCTACTATTATTCTGTATTTCGTTCCCATCACCGTCATTAATCGAGCTTACGTCCTGAAAAAGAGCACGCATTGTTTTCTTATACTCCTTGATTTAAAAAAATATGATTCCCCCAAACATTTTTTCAATATTTCTAAAATTACTTGAAATTAGACTTTAATAACTTCGGTTTTCTGAAGATAATTGCACGAAACTTTTTCCGTGTAACAAAGTGTCTTGTCCTAGTTTTAATCGAAGATTGAAAAGCGATGCACGTTAAATTTGAAATCCGTTGGTGTGGTGTGGTAGTTAGGAGAGGGAGAAAAAATTTGCTACTGTAGCAATGCGTTAGCAATAATAACTGCAATATCAATGAGTTAACATTGTTTGTTGCAATAGCAATATATGTAAGCACAATACATTACGTTATCCACCGACATTTAATTGCTAAATTTGTAAAATTTACATTGACAGAATGAATCTCTTCAATTAGCCATTAATGTTGTAAACTGAATTCGAATCAAGGCGTTATATTCTGTTATTTGTGTTGTGTGAAGAAAGTGATGAAGACTTTCATCATTATTGCTAACATTGTAGCACTGTTGTTCTTTAAAGGCTTTTATTTGACAAAATTTTTGTGGCCGTGGTAGCCTAGTGGTCAAGGAATCGGATCATGGCTGGCTTGTCACGAGTTCGAGCCCATTACCACTAAAGACCCACCGTGTATGGGAGCGATGTACGTTTAATCTGTAGAGAGGTCAAAGGTCCTCCCATTGGTGTGGTGTGGTAATTTGGAGAGGGGGTGCCAGCTCAAGTGTCGTCCACGTCACTTGACCATCGTTCAAAATTACGGGGTCTGTTGCCAAAAGCCCTCGTGTAACTGAACAGTGCGACGTTACTATTCTCTCATTCATTCTATTACATTCTTTGATTATATTCTAAATTATTCCTCTCCCAAGAAGCATTTCTGAACATTCCTATCTCTGATTCTACGAAAGGAAAACTAGACCACATAATTTTGTGCCATGGTCAAGTGACGTGGACGACACCTTAGCTAGCACACCTTTCTCCTAACTACCTCACCACACCAAAGGGGGGACGTTTGACCTCTCGACAAGTGTAGCGTGCATCGCGCCCCTACACGGCGGGTCTTTAGTGGTACTGGGCTCGAACTCGGGACAAGGCCGTTAACCATCCGATACCTCGACCACCGCTGCCGGCTATATTGGTTGATATTGAAAATGCTTCTACTCTCTCTTTCTGGACATGCTCTATACTTTTACATCTCGCTATTGTTGAGTAAGACCATTCTCCGTAATTGGAGATAAAAATTTTCTAAATTTTTGAGTTTTATAATATCTGCAGGTTAAAATAAAATGTTCACTTGTTTTTGTCACTTGACATTCCGAACACATTGGAGAATCTGCTTGTTTAAAAAGAAAATGTCATTTAATGGTATTTTTTTTTTGCTCGCATCTTATTATTTATAACCTCTGAATTTCTATTTTTTGTGTGTTGCTATTCCACTTCTTAAGATGTGAAGTAGAATTAAAGTATTTATGTGTTCTGCTCTTTGTCCATGCTACTTCATTTCTATTTTTATGTTGTTTTTTAAATATTTATGTAGAACTCCACTGAAATTTAAGGAATAATACTCCAAGGTTCTGGATAGGATTTGGCTAGTTTATCTGCTTCTTCATTAATCTCTATTCCTTTATGTGCCTGTACCCAAAGGAATGTTATGGATTTGACTATATAGAGACTCTCTTGCAAAGTAGAACCTAAATTTAAAACTAATGTATTTGATTTTCTATTAATATTTTGGATACTTTTTAAAACTTATAAACTGTCCATCAAGATCATAATTTTTTGCTTCTGTAACCCAATTTTATAACGCATTTCATATGAGATAAGGAAATGGGTGATGTTTAACCTGGTCAATCGGTAGCAGCTAAGAAAGCCGATCGGAAAATGTAAAATCTTTCTTACATAAATGCAGAAAAAGAAAGTTGTCGTGGTAGTCTGGTGGTCAAGATAACAGACTCATTACTGGCATATCATGAGTTCGAATCTAGCAACACTGTAGAGAGGGGGCCGATGTACGTTAAATATGACAAAGCTCAAACGTTCTCTCGTCGATGTGGTGTGAAAGTTAGGAGAGGAGGTGCCGGCTCATGTGTCGCCCTCGTCACTTGACCATTGTTCAATATTACGAGCTGAGATATTGGAAATGACGAATCATTTTCGAAACATATGATACTGATGGGAAGAAGAATTTTCGGTTCACGTATATATTTGAAAGTTTTTAATATTGTTAAACAGTGGCGTAACATACACACCCTATCACTCGGGGAGGGGGCTGCAGTAGCCCAGTGATCAAGGTATCGGATCACGGTAGGCATGTCATGAGATTGAGCCTAGTACCAATAAATATCCTATGTGTAGGGCAGCGATGCACGTTAAATCTGTCGAAAGCAGAAATGTTCTCCCGTTGGCACGATGTGGTGGTGTGGACTCGGGTGTCACCCACGTCACTTGACAATGATTCAAAATTACGTGATCCGTCGCCAAAAGCACTCGTGTAGCTAAACAGTGCGACGTTACTATTCACTCACTCACTCACTCAATAGATTCTAAAATATTAAAATATTCATCAAATTCTGCGTTTGGTTTCTTTTTATACTTTGTTCTGGTAGGCACTCACATTGGCAATATATATTTCAATTAAACACACAATGTTCTGAATGGTAACTAAATGTTTATAGCTGTGTGCGAAATACTGTGTATTTTTCATGACAGAATTTCGAGATATATTCTTCTAAGTATGTGCTTGGAATGGGGTTCCACGAAAACACCTTCTAGTTCTAGAGGTTCCACGAAAACACTTTCTCGTTCTAGGAGTTCCACGGAAACTCCTTCAAGGTCTACTGGTTCCACGAATTGAAAAAAAGTTTGAAAATCGTTGCACTATAGCTTTGATTTCACGAACAGATAATACAATTTGGTCATTACTAGAGACTTTCCTTTTGCTTTCCTTTCTGGATTTCCAAACAGGAAGAAGCAACGGGACGTCAAGTCAACTAAGGTGTGGAGTGACAGAAATTGATGGTGTATACGAGAAAACTATTGTTTTCTACACACCAACACTAGAATTACAATCTGGATATCCGACATTCCTTCACAGCTGTGTCCACATTCCCGTATGTTTCTCAGCTGAAAGAACGGTTGGTAGTGAGAGCTTCAACCCCAAATTGCGATGTTCGGCCATTTTAGCAAGTTGAGATTATCTCTTTAATGCAGTGGTACTAATTCTGACCCAATTTTCAATTATAACTTTTATCGCGCCCCCCTCCAAAATAATAATGTATTGAATGCAATAATAATGCACTTTTTGGTAGTAAAGTTACAATACTATTATAATTATAAACCGTACAAATTAACAAGATAAGTATTAAATTTTGTATACATGTTTTACTTTTAAGTAATATATATTTTTATTTTCTTTTTAGTTCAATTCACTATAAAAGCAGGTTTTTTTAGTTTGTTTTTAAACTATAATGTATTTTTAATTATTTTTATTATACACGATAAAAATCACAATTCTAGTGAATAATTTAATTAAAAGAAAATATACTTTACCTACTTTCAAGGACTTTTCAATTTTTCTTTGATAATTTGAGAAAAAATCCAATGAAACTAAAGAAAATGTTCCAAATGTGCGTGCCCGTAATAAAGGACATAAATCACAGACAATTTTCACTAATAATACAGAAACGTTATTTTTCAGCAAAACTGTCATATTTTGTTCACGTTATTGTGGTTTTGCTGTCATCTAAAAATAGCATTTTTAACTTTTTCTTCCTTGTGTCTTTTAGTCAAGGCGAAAGACTACATTTGTGGCTTCATAGTTTTCTTCATAGAGTTCTTTAAACAGAATTTGAAAATTTCAATTCAACTCAAACGTTTCATGTCAAACGCTTTTCTCATATTTAGTTTCGTTATTTTGTTTAATATGCATTATTTCAGCAAGTTCTTCACAATTGCTTGATCAGTTTCAACTTCCTTCAATAGAGATCACAGAGGCCCATTTCTTTTTTTATATTCTGCTCATTTACATTTATAAACCGTAATAAGTCGTACAACACAGCAATCAAAACCACAATATTGTTCATGGGGGAAAGTGTAGCATGTTCATAGAAAATATTTTCGGACAAAAGTGGTCGCGCAGGGAACTTGATCAAAACTAGGAGCTTGATTGTAAAAAAAAAATTTTGTAACTCCCAAAAAAAAGAGGGCGAAATGTGATAAAATCATTTTATAGTTTCTATTAAGTTTATCATATTGGGGGGAGGATACTCTGTCAAGGTCATTGGTAAAAAATAGTTTTTCCAGAATTGATGATTTCGTGAGCATGAAATGACTGCGCATCGTGCGACCCATCCCGTGTGTTAAAAGTGTATTTAATGAAACATATGGATATTGGTTCAAAAAAAGAATTGCGTAAAAAGTTTTTCGTTATGCATTATATGTTTCAGAATACGCATAAAAATACATCTTGGCCAAATAATCCTTCAACGTGCTCAGTATGCTTATCCATATGTCATCAAACTCATTCACATGGAAAAAAAGCAACAGAAAAATATTATTTACAGCTTTCCTAAAAGTAAAAGAGATGGAGTGAAACATACCAGTAAAAGTTTTAAGGTCAAATATATGATAGTCAAAAGTAGTATTTTAGGGGTTTAAAGAAACGTAATAAAAAATCTCTCATCATTGGATTATAGTAAAGCAAATAAAATGTATTTTTTTAATTTGGTTATAGGATCAAAGATAGCTAATGAGTGTTTGAAGTGGAATCTTTTATTTTTGATGATCACCAGATGATATTTATGAGTTATATCAGTGTAAATGTGCATTTTTTATTATGTAAGAAAGCATTTCGTTTTTTCTTCATTTCAAAAAAATATTTTTTTAAACCTTTTATTTTCAATATGCTCGCACCCACCCCAGGAGGCCACGCCCCAACAGTTTGAGAAACACTACTTTAATGTCACACGCGCATATTAAAGAAATTATTCTAAATTAGAATGGTGTTTGGATAACGATAAATTCTGCCATTTTCTACATTTTGTGTAATTGACCATCTTTGGAAAAATGCCGATCAATGAAAAATCCTTTTTTTTTAATAACGATCATTCCATTCTTAAAAGGGGAGGAGGAAGATTGTTGAAACTTCCATTTCCACTTCTTCCGAAAACCGCTAACTGAATAGTTAGTGACTGTGACTTATGTTTACTTTTGTAACAGAGATGTAAAAAACGAACGCATGGAGCAATCGCTCCCGGTATTCCCTGCTAGAATTTTAATTGTATTAATGATCTAAGCTTGTATCTATTTAATCTTAAATTGTAATTTAAATGTTTTTATTATGAATACAGACTCATCAATGATTGCGAGTATGTTTAATTCTGTTGGATTCCAGAAATAAAATTACTCTGACCTGATCGACTTTGAGACTAGCTGCAAAGAAAAGGTAAGCTTTAACCTGAATTTTTTCAGATACAGGCTTTGTAGCTAGATTAAAAATATTTGCAATTAATAGGAATATTATGCCGACACCTTGTTCAACTCACTCTGTCCTTGATCCCTCTGTTTAAGTCCCTCCGATAAGTTTAATCTTTCGCAAGAGCATCTGTATTTCCAAAGTGATCGCATTTATATGAAATACAGTTGAGCCTGATTTTGTGCGGTTTTATCAACCGCACAAAAAAATGTTCGAAAATTTCATGAATTCGTACATATAACAAGCCAATTCATCAAAATACTGAAAAAGTTTTTTATGCGGTCGCTCAAAAATAAAATCGCATAAAAAAGGACCGCACAAAAACAGGTTCTGCTGTATTTCAACGCATTCTTTTCGTGTCTTCTTTCTTTTGTTGTAAGACAAAAGAAATGATCACGTGAATACAATTTATGTGAGAAAGTGTCTAAATATATCATTTAACCTGTCGGGTCCCCGTACCACGATGAATAATTTCAATACAATTAGGTATGTGCATGTGCCAAAAGTTTTAACCATTTTTCATTTAAGAAAATTGGCACAATAGAGAAAGGTAAAAGTAGTAAGGCTACAACCGTTGGAACTATTCTAAATGCACAAAAAATTTCAAGATTTTCTCTGTGTATAAGAAAATAAGTTCTGGAATCAGAAGACGAGCAAAATTATAACGCAATTAGGAATTAGGAGAGAAAAGGCGAAACAAAAGAAACTATCCCAATCATCGATAAACAAGGTTAAACCTAGAAATCTTTCGGACGATCGTCCACGGACTTATAGCAGTACGAAAAAATTCCGCGAAGCAATGAACAGAAATTGTAGTGAAAAAGGAATTTCATCGCAAAAATAAGAATGCGCTGCTGGTCATGAGTGACTGACTGTGTCTCCGAGAAGAAATTAAGATGACACAATAACAAAGCAGTATTCATTAAACACAGATGAAAAAATATATTTACAATAACTTTATTCATTTCAAAACGTAAACAGATGAAAAAAACACCATATTTTATAATCAAATCCATAATTTTCACAAAAATATTATTATATTTCTGGCATTTGATTTTAAAAATAAATCAATTTCTTCAATTTTGAAAAACTAGTACATTTAATGAATTATATGAATTAGCTTAGTTCAGTATGCAACAGCCCATGATGACCAATGCCAACTGTGCACAACTCAGTATACGCGACCTTGTCCCTGAGGTGCATGAGCAAATGTTCCGGTCAGGTGGTCAGTCTGACGCGAAATGCACGGTGTTAAAATCCCATGCAAGCTTGGTACTCATTTATGAACCCACTGAAGGGATAAAAGGCTGACTCAACCTTACTTAGACCAGAGTTGGAACCTCGGACCTGTCGTGTGGAAGCACGATGCACTAACCACTCAGCCACTGGACTTCACTTATACCAGTGCTTCTCTAACTTTCAATATTTGTGACCCAATATTCAATCACAATTTTCATCGCGTCCCCTTCCATACAATAACAATGTTTTGAATTCAATAGCACTATACTTTGAAGCTAAAGCTACAATACGATTCGAACCTCTTAAGTGTCACTGACGTATATATACGTCTCGCTCAGCCAAAACGTTAATAGTCCCGGACGTATATATACGTCATTGCGAAGTACGACCTTTTCTATGCAAAGCTATCCATAAAATTATTTCGAAGGCTTAGGAATGCAATAAAAGGACATTGACAGAGTTTGCGAAGGATTTACTTATTACAGAGTAATTACTTATTTATTCCTTTTCTCTCCCCCCACCCCTTCCAATACAACACATGCGTCCCATGGAGTGTCTATGTGGAAATCGGTATCATTGGGGAGCGAATTGCGTAACATTTAATCAGCGTTTAAAGGATTCATTATAAACAGTACAAATTATCAAGATAGTTGTTAATTTTTGTAAATAATTTTATTAATGACAAGCCTATGGGGGCCACTTGTAATTATTAAACTTATTCTTAACTTAGTATTGCTAAATTAATTATAAAATTCTTCATGCAGTACTGTTACCTTTATAAGTGTATTATTTCAATGTAAATGTATATTTTATTTATTTTTGTTTTGTTTTGTTTACTTTTAGTAACTTAATAATTCCTTAGAATAATTTTTTTGTTTTCGACTTTTCAATATGCTCGCGCTTCCCTTGTAGAGTTATCAAGGGGGCGCCCCACAGATTGAGAAACGCTGACGTATACAAAATAGAAAAAAAGAGAAATAATTCTTCATTGAATATACACTCTGTCGCAAAAAAATATATGCCCAGAAGAAATCAAGCTACAATCACGAAACTCGGCAAGAATGTAGTCTGGTAAAGAGATATGCAAATGATTAAAATTTCGAAGCCAATGAGACAAGGCTAAGTGTGCTATGCGCATATTAGTTGCGCAACTGGGAGAGTTTAAAAGCATACGGCTATCCAAACGAATCTGATGACTTTGATAGACGATATTGAGAAGGATGCCTCTAAGACGTAACCGGCGGCAGTACGAGCAGCTGACGGACTTTGATAGGGGCCGTATAATAGGCCTCAGAGAAAGGTTGGTCATAGACGTATCGGCCGCCACCTCGGTTGGAGCGATATGGTAGTTGCTCGGTGTTGGCAACAGTGGATCACAGAAGGTAGAGTGTACCGTCGCGGAGGGTCAGGACGTCCCAGGAACACAAATGATCGCGAGGATCGTGCAATCAGAAGAGTGGCCCCTTCGGCACCAACAACGTCGTAATCGATTCAAACTTACCTCCTTCCAGACATCCAGTGCCATCAAGAGAAACCATAAGGAGACGACTGACCGAAGTTGGCTTGAGGAGCCGACGTCCGCTAAACGCTTACCACTGACCCCACATCATAGGCAGTGTCGACTGGGTTTTTGCCGACCTGTGTGACAGACTGAAGATGTGTCATCTTATGAATCCCGATTCAGTCTAGTGCTGACCAACGTGTCTGGAGCGCACCGGCCAGCGGTCCGATCCGGCATTTATTGTCGAGCGGCATACGGCAATTTCACAAGGTGTTTGGGGAGCAATTTCTTGGGACACACGATCATCTTTAGTGGTCCTTCAAGGCACTTTGACAGCTCGCAGATACGTGGACGATATTTTAACGCCGATTGTGCTACCCATGCTATCAAGTAGGTGCCATTTATCAACAAGATAATGCTCGTCCACATACTGCGCGACTCTCCCAACAATGTCTTCAAGGATATGACGTCCTACCATGGCCTGCCAGGTCACCAGATCTTTTAGAGCATGTCGGCGACGCGCTGGGAAGCAACTGCAGCGGTCCCGAGATACAGGAGAATTAACTGCGCAGATGCAAAGAGCATCATGGCAGGATCTTCCACAGGGGGTCAAAGTGATCTGAATCGATGCCACGCCGAAAATAGCTGCCAGAGGTGGCTTTACTACTTACTGATTTTTTAACCTTTTGCAAGCTGTAACCGCTTAATAAAATGATATTTTGCTCTGAATTTTTAATCATTTGTTTATTTTCATATACACTACATGCATACCAAATTTCGTGAATGTAGCTCAATTTTTCTGGGTGCAATATTTTTTGCGACAGAGTGTATTTTCTCTGTGCGTATTCTTAAAAATCATGTGGTTAAATGGTAAAAATTATCAATCTGTAACATTGAGGTGAAAAGAGTTTTCGCGTTCTTGTCATTAAGAAATCTGGTGCAGAAACATTTGAAAGTTCAAAGAAGCAGAATGCATTTTCTTTATTGATTTACAAACAAAAGCAAATAGCAGCTCAGTAAAAGTCTTTCTTCTTTATTTAAATTCTTTCTCTTATAAATTGGGGTGGTTTTCCCTCTTTAAGGTTTAATAGTTATAACATATAATTAATTCTTAAGCATATTTATTAAGAGCTTTTGATTCGCAAAATTAAATAATAAATATATGACTCACATTAGAACAAACAAATAATGGATTTTTTTTTATAATTTACAAAACCTAACACAAAAGTATTTACATTTTCCCCATTCATAATATATACTCCTTTTTTATTTAATCTTACAATTAATATTAACATAGAGCAGGGGGGGATTATCAATTTGGAGAGAGGGGTCATATTATGGGGAAATTGCGGATACCGAAGGGCTGCCACTTTTTTAAATAATAGCTTTTATTAGATACCTTTGCAACTCAGGAAAGATACAAATTGCACCAGAGAAAAAAAAATTAATCAAAGATAAATATATAACAGTGGAATTTTTATCTAATTTATTTATTGTGCTAATTTCATATCAGTGGCTGCAGAACCATATATAAAAAACACTTCTATTTCATAGATTGCGGTAAGTAATTATCAAGATTTTTATTCCGAATGACTTTTTTTATGAAGAAATTTTTTCACGCAAAACACGAAACTTCTGACAGGCCAGAGAATTTTTAAAAGTTTCAAGCAGTAGCGCACACAAAAATTTTTCAAGGGGGTGTCCAGGGTCGAAAGTACATTTTGATATATCAGGCACAAAACGCCACCCAACATATTCTTTTGATTTTGTTGATTTTTGGGGACAAAAACAATTCAAAATTAATTATTGAATAAATAATTAGCTTCAATTAATAAAATTAATAAAAAAACAAATACGTAATTAAATTTTACGTAATACGTGCATATGATTATAACCAATCGAAAAAATAATCAAGGGCTATGGGGGTGTCCGTACCCCTAGGACATCCCCCCTGTGTGTGTGTGCCACTAATCCAAACAATACTAAAGTAATCAATAAATAAGTAAATACTGTAATATAAGTAAATACTGTACACATAATTTCAAAAAAGGGACTTACTACGCACTTGACGAATCACTTTATGTCAGTGTTCCGCAACTCCCGGTGCGCAGACCGGTACTGGTCCGTGGATCAAATACTACCGGTCCGCACAAGAAATATTAAATTATTTCCCTTTCATTTATTGTGGTATATTTTTTTGGATTTGGGCTACTTTTTATGAAAATCACTTTATATTCATTTTTTGGTGTAACTATATTTTATTCTGAAGTCACGATTATATGCAATTCAATCAAAGAGTCTAAAATATAAACAGTAAACATCCTCCCTGTCTGCGGGCCGCGGTAAAATTAACAAATGTTGACCGGTCCGCGGCGATAAAAAGGTGGCCGAACACTGCACTATGTGGTCAATGATGTGCCGCTCCTTCTCTTGTCCTTTGAAGATCACTTTTTTGTAGTTGCCGTTGCTGCTCCACCTTTTTTTCGTTCGGCGAACTTTTAACTCCGTTGGTATAAACTGTATTCAGTCCACACTCTTGACCAGAACAGTTTTTCTCGTATATCGTGCACAAACACAAAAAGGTTCCGAAGATTACTCCTCACTTGATCGAAACGATAAGCCTTTTAATTATTCAGCTTTTGGACCGAGGGCACTAAAACTTTGAAGCATAAATTCAAGAATTTATTCCATTTAAATGTCACTCCGCTGCCACCACATAAATAAATAGTATAGCTGTAACGACTTCACACAGCTCTGGCAGGGCCGATCCTATGGTATCGGCCGCCCTCGCGGAAAAACCTAATGTGGCCTCCCCCCCTAGAGAACTTTTTCATATTTTGACTAATATTTAACGTTGACGTTAAAAAATCATCTACTTATATAGGAATAAAAAGTAAAACATTAATAATAACTCAAATAAAATTTGAAGTGCAGAACTTCATTTTTTGGCCAGATAATGAATTATAATAGTGACAAAATGCTTTAACAAAATAATAAACTAACAAAAATATAACCTTTAAAATAAAAATAAAATTTTATAGTTATAAATGCGAAACAACACAATTTACTCAAACAATGCAATCTAATAAAAATAAATACTAAGGCACAAATCTCATGAAACGAAAAGCATATAAATCGGTCCTACTTAGACTAAGTAATAAACTATACTGTAAAATCCGGTGTTTAACGCGCACTTTTTAACTCAAAAAATAAGATCGAAATTTACGGTGGCGCGTATACGCCGGGTATAAAGATGAGAGCTTTAAAAATACAAAAAAGGTGGGCATAGAAAAGGATCAGACTTTTCGTACATCGAAATACTGCTTTTGTGAAAGAAATAACATTCTTTGTGAACTTAAAGGGTTGTAATTCTGAAAGTATACTATTTTTACTAAAATAACATTCGAATGAAGGACTTCAAAACACAAGATCATTGCGCACATGCATTTCAGGTTTCTTCGTAAAAAAAGGCTGCGCGTGTTATACGGCGAATATGTGTAGGGGCACGTTATACGCCAGATTTTACTGTAACTATAAAATAACTTTTCTGGCTTTCTGAGAAGCAAATTTGTTAATAGTTTCGGTTAAATCACAGTTTTTTCTGAGATTTCGGATTCAATTGAGACTATGGCCAAATCTGAAAGCCTTTCTTGTGTTATATTATTTATCAAAAAATGTTTAATGATTTTTAATTTACTGAAACTTTTTTCATCGAAAGCTACAGAAACAAGTTAGGTTAAAAAAATTCTTAATGCTAGAGCGAAATCGGGAAATTGGGAATAAGATCATTTTTCACTATAATTTCTAATATCTCATTTGACTGTTTTTTACCATGAAAAATGTCTTTGAATGAAGTTATTTCATTGAAGTGCTGTATACCGTCTATATGATATTTTGGAATTTCTTTTTTTATTTTCTCTTAATGTTCCAGCAATAGGTTTTTTTTTCTTTTCAAAAATTCATCTGAAAGTGAATGCGTGCCAGTTGTCTCCTTTAAAGTCACGTTCTTCCCAAATGTTTATGTGTCTATACATTAAAAACATGTATTTCTAACTGTGTCTCTCTCTTCTAAATCCGGATCGATTTCAGTGAAGAAATCATACTTGCTGTTATACTCTTCATCATTTAATTCTTCCTCATCATAATCACGAACAAAATTTCTTCATCCGAAAATACTGTTGTACTATATATATATATATATATATATATATATATATATATATATATATATATATATCTGTTAAATACTGTATCTATTAAATTACTCAAATATCACATTTCTTCATCATAACTACAATAATACGCCATAGTACACTGCTGGACAATTGCTAAGGACGGATAACACTATCATCCATAGCAACCACAAAATGAAAGGAAGCAAAATGTGGAAAATTAGAATAAGTGCGGGATATTAGTAAGAAGAAGTATGAGTATGCAAATTTTTTCCCACATCTGTTCATCACGTGATAGCGTTCATAAGAGCTTTAAAGATTTTGACGCGTGTGGACAGTTGTTGTTTCAAGTCAATGTTTTACAGGAAAGATTTAATAGACGAACTTAAAATTTTTGGCATGTCTTCCCGACATCACATAAATGATTTTATGCGTGGCCGAATTATTGGAAAGATCGAAGAAGGGCGAAAAATAACAGATGTTGCCAGGGAGTTCGACATCGCTCACAGCGTTGTTTCACGACTGTAGAAGTCATTTAAAACTACTGGAATGTGTAGTAGACGGCACGGGGGAGTTCGTGTTAGAAGTACGACACCTGCAGAAGACAGATATATCGTCCTATCAGCAAAAAGGAACAGGCGCACCACAGCTCAGCAGGTGGCAAATCAGTTTCTTGCTGCCTCAGGAAAGCAGATCTCCCGAAAAACTGTTGCCAGACGTTTGAGGAGAGGAGGACTATACGCACGCAGACCTGTTGTGTGTGTCCCATTGACCAGACAGCACCGTACTGCCCATTTGCAATGGTGTCGTGAGCATCACAATTGGACTGAACAGGACTGGGCATGCGTACTATTCTCAGATGACAGTAGGTTCGGTCTGTCGTCGGATTGTAGACGCCAACTGATCTGGCGCGAGAGTGGTACTGCTTATCGTCCAGAAAATATCCAGGAAAAGGACCGATATCCGACATGCAGTATCATGGTGTGGGCCGGCATCATGATCAATGGCCGCACGCGCCTACACGTGGTTGCGAATGGGACTATGACGGGGCAACGATACATTGATGAAGTTCTACTTCCTCATGTTCGTCCTTTCCGTGGTGCTGTCCGTGATAAATTTGTTTTTATGGACGACAATGCAACATGTCATTGAACACTCGCTGTTCAGCATTGTCTAGACAGCGAGGGTATTCAACGTCTCGTATGGCCAGCGCGTTCTCCAGATCTAAACCCCATTGAAAATGTGTGGGATGCTTTGGGGAGGCAAGTTGCTGGTTGAAACTATCCTCCGACAAACAAGAACACCCTCATCCGTGCACTCACAGAGGAATGGGATAAATTGCCTCAACAGCTGCTGGATAATGTTGTGCAAAGTATGGTACGACGTGTGGAATGTTGCATCACACTCCACGGTGGACATATCCCGTACTGATACCTTTCTTTAAGGTGCCTGCTGACTTTTAGATGTATTGTTCCATTTCTCCGTACGCAGATCAAATGAACATTTTTTTTCTTTCAGATGTTTCACAGCTTTTGTACATTCCAGAACAATCAATATTCTTTATTCTAATGTCTGAACATTGTGGCAACTATATTTTATCCTACTAGGCCTCATGTCTCGCTTAATGTTATGCTACATAGCAATTTGTGATCCGTCCTTAGCAATTGTCCAGCAGTGTATAAGGAAAATTTAAAACGTGCCCATGCATTCAGAACGCAGAACGCATTTGAACCCACGTGCAAGGTATGACATACTCGAAGAGGCGGTATCCAAAAATATATATTTAGAATTCGCCTACAAGCTAAGACCACTCAAAGGATATAACCTTAAAGTCAGCTGCACGAGAAACTATCAATTTTCCAAAAAAGGTTTAGAAGGAGCGTTGAAAAAAGTTAGACGGTGGTTATGAAATACCTTACTTTGGAAGTTCCGGGGTTAAAACTGAGAAAGATCTCTGACCTGATGCATTTTATATCAGTATGGTTAAAAATATTTTTTAAAGTATTTCTACATTAGGGAAAGTCGAGACCATATTTCTTTTGCAACTTCGATACTTGCACAAACCTTCCTGAGGCACGATGTCCGATTCCGAGTCATATAATTTATTTCTCTGTAGCAGTGTGGAAGGAATTTCTGTGAATACTTGAAAATAAAGTTATAAATTTTGGATTAAAAAATAACTAAATTCATTTTTAATCGAACCTAAATTTTCAAACTTTTTTAAAGTTTTCTATTTATTATTGCAAACTGTAAATTTTTTCCATGAAATATGTAGAAAATTAAAATAATAATTTTAAGCTTTTTAATTTTTTTTCAAACTCTCAAAAAATTACATTTCATTTTTTTTTTTCAAATTTTCTGATTGAACTATGAAATTTCTGATTTAACATACCAATAAATTTTGTTTAATTAATTGTTTGCTTAAGCATATTAGTTTCATTTCTAGAACGAAAAAAAACGTAGCTTAGCTTCCAGATTACTTATTCAAAATTATTAAAGTATCTCCACCAAAAGTAAGCTTTCAAAAATTCTAAGGGTTTTTTTTTTAAAAAAGAACCAGGAACACAATAACAATACTCTGAATTTGTAGTTTTCTTTTAAAGTTTCTAAATATAAGTTAAAACAATAATATTATTACTTTACTTGCTTGTTTGTTTTTTCAAATATCTTAATACTTTGAGATTAAACAGAACAATAAAACATTTCTAGATTAATTTGAAATTTCTAAGATAACTCAAAACGTTTTGACAAAGGCCACAATATTGCAAAAGAAATCTAAAATTTTTTAACTAAATTTGTATCTTAATTACATTAAAATACTCAAGATTATACAACCTTACTACTTATTGAATAATGTTTCACATATATGTTTTGTTTGAAATCACTTATCTACTTTATAAATTGTGTTTATCATATTTTTGTTTCTGTAATGCGTTTTACTATCACTTTAATTAAATAGTTTTTTACTACTAGGAGCAACTAAAAATATTACCTATATTTTTCAACATTTATTATTGTTCTGTAAAAATAAACCTTTCATTAAATGCTTTTTATAAGAAATTTCTGCAATAGTTCTGACATTCTTATTGTTGCCTTTTTTAAAGATTTTAAGTATTGCTATAGATTGTTAAAGATGAATTTTGATTAACTTTATTAGAATCATACATAATGCTATACAATATTTTAAAGAAATTATACGAGATTTTTATGTATTTTTATAACTAATTATTAATTTTCATTAAATATATTCTTTCAAATTCTCTGGGCAAAAGATCTTAATCAAGAAGGTATCATGCAAGCCACTCTTAAAATAGCAATAAACACAAAAAGAAAAAGAATTTGTCTTTTTCAAATTCATTTTTACAAAGAATGATTCTCTTAGCAGTCTTAGAGTATATTTAAAAAAAATTATGTGTTTATTTCACATGTAACCTCAATAAAAAGAACAAAAAAACGTGTGTGTATATTTAAGTAAATTTAACATACTTTATTTCTTTCAAAATTCTTTTCACAGTTTGAAGCAATTTAAATTAAATACTTAGAAATTATACATGTGTTCATTTATTTCTAAACAAAATTATTGTAATACGTTATGATTACAAACAAAATCATCAAAATAATTATAACTACGTTTTATTTCAATTTCTAGCTATTGTTAGGGTCCTTTTAAGTATGGTAGATAATTAATGATTGCACTCAAAACCTCATTAGTGTTTTGTATTTTATTTGAACAACTACCGTTTTTCACAAGTGACTAAAGGAATTATTTTTCTACGAGAGGCAAATAATAATCTTTCATTTGAATAACAATGCCAATCGAAAATATTTTAAGAAGATTATGGTGCATTCAAGCTACGAAAACATACACTTGAATATGTTAATCAACATGAAAGTATTCTAAGAAACTAATGACAGTTATTTATATTTATCTAAATAAATAAATAAAATAGTTACAGCCCAAATGCCACAATTTTTTTCACTTTATCTTACTCAATGATTAAAATACCTAGGCATTAAATCCTAAAAATTGAAAAGAGAATTTTGAAAGAATGTTGTTCCGATTATTGTCTTGTGTAAAAGAAATTAGTTCGGAAGTCAAATTGACGCAGAATTTCGTCAGTTTTCTTCGAAAAGGGTGTGACATAGTCGATGGTTGTGAATTCCCATTTTTCGATTCACAATAGGTTTTATGGTTTCACCAGCTGTTCAAAGACAAGTACCACACCCATTGATTGTCCCTGAATTTTTACGATCAACCAGCTTTGGAATGACCAGTGCACGTGGCCAGGGGGCCATTGTTTATTGTCTGAACTCAGGGAGTGGAGAGAGGCAGACGGGTCGCCATAATAGTAAAGTAGAGCCGGCACCCCATTGACAATAGGCGAAGCCTATCTTAATATAATCATGTCATCTTTTCTAAGGGTTTTGTGAAGGGGATACTAGAAACAGGTGGCGTGATGGACAAGTGTGTCCAGATGTGGACAAGGACCTATGGCGCCTTGGGCCAGACGTCTCGGGTGTGTTTTGGCGTTGGACAAGTGCGTCTAGATGTGGACAAGGAACTATGGCGCCTTAGGCCAGACGGCTCGGGTGTGTTTTGGCGTGTTATGCGCCAATAGGACGAGGGAGGTCAAGAGAGACTTTTGTGACCTGCCAATAAGAAGGGACGAGGGGCGTGTTGTGAACACACCCCTGGTGTTTAAAAGGGTTCTTTTTCAGGAGAAAAGAAAAGAACGGAAGGAGACGGAAAAGGAGAGAGAGAGACGAGAGTAGGAGACGGAAAAAGAGAGTCGGGGAGAGAGAGAGCGAAGCCCGCCTTGAATGGAGAAAAGGGCTTAGTCCGGAATTGGAGTGAAAAAGACGATGAACACCGGTGGCGTTGAGAATGGAATATGAACTGACTACACCGGCTTGGCATATAATCTGAATTTATATTACTTCATTAACAAATTGTTAGCAAATAAAAAATTGCTTTTATTTGTATATTAGCCTGTAATCCTTAATTATTGATGGATAGCTACACACGACGTTACAAGGGTCTTTTTTTTCTGAGGATCATTCTGCCACATTCTTTTCATTCGTCCTTAAGCATTTCATAAATCTTGATCGAGCTTTTCATTACTTTTGTCCGATGTGTCGAAATTCTTCCTTAACGCCCCCTTCCCCTTCTCCCATGGAACCAGCGTTGAGAACTCATGAATAGTCGTCAAAAAATAATTAACTACAGACCTGAAGGGTGACAGAAGATTTCTGATGCTTATGGGGCAGATCTTCCTCGGAACGGGAAGAAGATCCCTTGCTGACTGAATACACTTCCGGTCTTTTGGTTGTTACAGAAATAAAAGAGAACCGAGATAAATAAAATCCAATATTCTCTTTCACTGGACCACTTCTGAAAAAAATTCCAACCGCCAAGCATTCGCGTAACTTCTTAGTGTGACGTTTAGTACAATCAATCAATCAGCAAACGAAGGAGTTATTTTTATTTACAAGCAAATGACACTCTGAATGTATTTTCCCCATCCCAAGTGTTATCTGTATTTCACTTCAAACGATCTTTTTGTCGAACCGCTTTGAATGAGAAGTTTTTCCTGCTTTCTGACTACATACCACTCCTTGTTTTCTCATTATTTTGAGTAACTTTACCAGCTTTTAAACTTTTTTATAGTAGGACCTAAGATTCAGAATTCACACGGAAAATGTATATGGTTTGAAGCCAGTGACATACTATTTTATAAACGTAGAAAGGAACTCTTAATATGATCATTAATAACATTTTACGACTTTTTGCTTACACAAGTCCGGGGCCCCTGTAGCGAGGGGGACCTGTGCCATTGATACTGACCCCCTGATAAGGCAAGCTACACTCCTGATGAGAAGGAATGTTCCTCAGAATTTGAAATTCATTCTTATTTTTCTTGAACTATGTTATGCTATCGAGAAATCAAGACTTATTTTGATTTTTCAATATAATTATTTAAAATTCAGCATTTTTATTCAACTTATTATAAATTTTTTTTTGAGAAATTAACAAAAAATTTTGCTTCATCGAAAGAATTATACGGGGCCTGCGGCCGCCCAAGTGTGGTGAACGCACTGCATGCCTGCTACGATCGGCCCTGAGCTCTGGGATAAACTATTTATTTTACAGAAAGAAAATCATCCAAAAAATATTCTGTTACAATCAGTAGCTCACACAGGAATTTTTCAAGGAGGTGGGGTCCGGGGTCAAAAGTTCACCATTCTTGTATCATGCTCCTTTTGATTTTATCGATTTTCGGGAACAAAACACAGTAAAAAACTAATTATTGAATAAATAATTAGCATTAATTAATAAAATTAATTATTAATAACAAATGCTTAGTTAAATTTTACGTACTATATACTTAGAATTATAATCAATCGGAAAAAAATCTAGGGCTTTGGGGGGGGTCCCGACCTCCAGGACCCCCTCCTTGTGTGTGCCACTGCTTTCAAGTATAATACGTCTGTTATATTACTTGAATACGTTTAAGCTTGGGAGAGTTATTACGTTATTATATATACTAGTATAGGTGAAATTATCTTTTTGCAATAAAAATCATATCTAAAAGTTAAAGTGCAAAATTGAAAAACTAGAGTGTTGGGGAAAGAAACAAGTACGCATAAAATTTATCTAAAATTTCAAATAAGCAATATTGATAGTTGATTAGAACATAATAAGTATCTACGAAAGGAAGACTTTAAGATTTATTTTTGGAGGAATTCCGGAAAATTTTGAACGTATCGAAGATCAAATTTAGAGCTCTATCAATCATATAAAATATCTGACATTGTTAACTTCATCAAAATACAACGAATTAAATGATCAGGTCACGTGGTCAGAATGGACGAAAACCGCACCACTAAAAAGTCTTAAATGCCCAACCAATTGACACACAAAGAAAGGGCAGGCCAAATCTTAGATAAATTGATGGCCTAGAAAAAGATCTCCTAGTTTTAAAAACTATGAATTGGAGAACCCTAACAGGAAGAAGGCTTACCTGAAATAGGCTTCTTGAGAAGGCCCACCCGGAGCTGTCGTGCCACTGAGAAAGAAGGAAGGAATTAAATCACTGCCTGCAATTTAATGTCGACCAACTTGTAGATCGTGATTTTAACTCGTAGTTTAATTTTAAAAATTAATGGTCTTTATACTGTGTTTTGATTTACGCGACCCTTACAACTGTAAAGTGTTTTCGGGGAGCCCATTCTCCAATCTTAAAAGTATATTAAACTTAATATACTTAATTATATTTAAAAGTACGTATAATATTTAAAGTAGATCACAACATGTTATATGCACTTTTTTGAAGTATTGTATTTGTTATTAATATAATTTAATGTAATGTTAATATAATTTATTAATAATGTGTGAGCTTCCAGGTGTGACCAAACAATGCATTATATATTCTTAGTAACTGGAATGTGCTTCCCTTTTTTTTTTACTTGCTGTTGAAGCCTAGGTCTATTGAAGTTATCTGCAACCGCATTTCACATTCTGCGTTTAATTTAGGTTTTATATTTTGTTTTTGTAACCACTCACGTTGAGAAATATTTTCCACTGAAATACATTGTTCTAATTAGCATTCAATTTCTTATAGCTGTATGAGAAATCCTGTGTACTTTGATTGAATTTGTAATCTAAAATTTAGAAGCTGGTCTTGCTTAAATTTAGCTTTTAAATCATTCTCGTTGAATCTGTTGATATATGCTTTGTTTCCTCTCCATCACAGGTTTTTTTCCGCAAATGGAGAGAATTCATTTTCCCTTTAGAAAATTGTTTAGTTTTGCGACATATTGACCTAACGAATATAAAATTATTCTCGGAAATCTCAGGATAGTAAACAATTAAATATATTCAAAATCTAATAAGTAGTATGTATAAAAAACAAGCGCGTTTTAATATTCTTTTTTATAATATAATCAAAGTTTAAAAATGAATATAAAATATAAAGTTTTTTGTATAAATATTAAATTTTCAGCTTTATACAAAATGACTGGGATGAGCTTTAGATATCCATGGTTATGTGAATTTCACAGCGTCGTATATCCATTTTGCATACACTTATAATTTCTTTTTAGATTCTTTGTGACTTAAGGAACCCTGGTTATGTCTCATGGAACACAATTTGAGGACCATTGATGTATACTAATCTCATTGTCGCTTTTCTTATACTGCAGTCTCAACTTAAGTTTCAAGATGAGACAAACTAAATGTATATTTTAGGTAACAAACAGATTTGCATGACAATAGCATGTACAACCTGAAAATTTTCCTGCTTATTATCATGAAAACGTATATATGAGTTGAATTATTCTGGCAATTCTACGAAAGTGCGGATAGGCGCTCTAGTATTTATGCATAAGAGCACAATACTAGCGAACATTGTCAAAGCCCACATGCACGGAGGTGGTTGAAAGTGATCATTATAAACAGTTGAGTTGTTTTGAGTAGAGACAAGAGAAAAATTCTCGAAATTTGTAGATTTTGTGATTCGAATTGCCTATTGAAGGAGTAACTAGACTTATAAAGGGTAGTCTGTGATGATGGCAATGACAAAGGGGATTGTGGTCAAAGTGTAATTTCAATTAGGAAGAGAAAAATGTCATATGAACTTTAATGGCATAATATTATAATTATTAGTAGTATAAATAAGACAGGGGAAGCTACCACAGTATCAATGATACGGGGACCCCAAACTACAGGGCCCCCAACATGTGTAATTACAGTCCCAATAACAGGCTCCCATATCTAAAAAAGGGCCTGAAGGAATTTTGATATAGGGCCCTTTCAGAGATAGCTACGCTAAAGAATACTATAAATTTCACTCTTAAGAACACTAATGGATTATTTTAAACGTCGGGAATTCTTCAAAATATTACAGTGGAAACCCATCGACTTGGTAATTTCGATCCGTATATCTCAGAAAGTTTTGTAGTTTTTATAAAGGAGGACTCTAGCTCGTTTTTATATTATAAATATTTTAAAATATTTCTCTCTTTGTACAGATAAAAAAGTTTTAGTAATGTAAGTTAATTTTAGACTTTTTTTCAATGATACACTTGAGTTAATGCATTATGAATTTCTAAACAAAAAATAATGAATCTTGCATGCCTAATAAAAGTTGCTTATTTTTTAATTTTAAGTGAAAACCAAATATACATTAATTAAGTAAAATTATGGGCGAGTAAATAGGAAATTTCAAGAAAATTACTTCTCATTCAATATTTAGTGGAATGGTAATAAAATATTTTATTTTCAGTTAAAAATAATATGTAATAAATATTATTAGTACACTTTACACATGGATACGTGCCTCGTAGAAATACTTTATGAAAATATTGCATATACTGAGTGAAAATGAGAACCAGAATCCCGTTTCTCTGTTTCGGATTCTGTAATTTTTCTGATGAAAGAAGCTTTAATGCAGATGTGCAACTTTAAGCCAATGTGCTCTCTTTGCATTCATTTTTTCAAACAGTTGAACAACATCTTCAGTATTGTAGAGAAAACCATTTAAATACTTTCAAAAGTTTAAATTTGAAGGAATTGTACGTTAATCTGTAAAGCATTCAAATTAAAGCATAACTTCTTGCGTTTCATTTACTACCTTTAGTAATAGGTAATCGATATCCAAATGGACCAAGTTGAGGGGATAAATAAATATATATATCCCTTATTTATTTATTTTTTGAATATTTATATTTGTTCTGAATATTTCATATGACCTAATATAACTTAAGGCCATCAGATCCCCTAAATATCTTTTAGAAGTAATTGCAATTATATATGCAGAATTATTCCATGCACAATCTTTTCATGTCTTTTAAGTAGGAAATGTCACATGAATTTGAAAGGCATAAATTCATAATTGTTAGTAGTATAAAGATTATTTCCAGTTGGGCAAGAATATGATTTTTCTCCCTCCTCAAAGAGAAAATGTAGCTGATATACAACCTCTGACAGTAAAGTTCGGAGAATGAAGTCAGAACGGCCGATCTGGCAACACTGACAAAACAAAACGCTGCACATGCGTAGCTGCAGATTTTGACCCTCTGTCTCCACCATTATTCAGTTTGAGCGCGTCGTTTGTATTCCGTGTAAGACTTGTTTTGCAAAATGCTTGTTTAGTGCGTTGGTCCTTAACTGAGAACAAGAAAATGAACGAGCAAATTATCAATTTAAGGGGGTCACTTCACGAAAATCCATTAAATAATCGACTTTTCAATTTTGATTGAAACATAAAATACCATTCTTCTTCTTTCTAATGCAGTTTAAATTTTTGCTCTAGCTTAATTAGAAGTATTTTTAATATTTTTTTAAAAAAGTTGTTTACATCTGTCAAACCCCAAAACCGCTGATTGCCACGCCCTCTCAAATCAAAACAAAAGACACATGCTACTTTTCAGCCTTATCAAATGGTTTAAATTGATTAAAAGAATTTATTTTGATCAGCAGCTTATCCAGGAAAGAAGTGAAGTGAATAGTTATAGATGTTTGTTTACTTACAGCCTATTTTTTACCTCCTTAAATGCAACGGATTTCTGCGATCGTTTTCAATAGTGTTTTCCATCAAAAACATTAATAAAACATTTACAAAACGTAATTTAAACTCTGTTAAGTAATAAAATGTTTAAAAAACGAAAGAGTTTGGAAAGAAATGTACAACATTCCAAACTTTTATGGTTTTAAATGTTGATAAGTCAGACAATTTCAACATAAATAAATCAGCTTTAAAATCTAAGTTAGGTAAGTTTAATAAAGAGTATGTTTCTTTTTTAGATTCATTTGAATGTTTCTGTGAAATTCCTGACATTATACTGTTCTTTTGTGCTTTGAAACAACATTAATTACATAAAATTAATGTAAAAACCAAGGTATTCACATAAATTTTGGTCACCAAATCTAGGGTTTGGCTACAAAATTGTTAATATGTTGTAACTTTTGTGGTCTTATTCAAACATTTCTTATTACCAGGTTTTCTAAAACAGTAGTTAATCAAAAAAGGTACAAAATTATATGAAGTGGACACAATAGAATTTCATATGCTATGAGGTCTATTTAAAAAGTAGCAGTTGCAAAAATATTTTGCGGAGTTATGCATTTGTCACTTACACCATAGTGGTTTTGTGATTCCATGCATACATTAAGTAATGTGACAGAGAAAGTAACCAAAGTGTCTATGGCTTTAGCTGCTGCCGAAACAATATTTAATAATGGATAACCAAATGTACCAGTGGCTATCAATGGTACCTGTCTAAAAATAAGCTATATATTTCTAAATGGTGTTGTTACGGCAGTTAGTTTGGACACTGGGAAAGTTGTTGATGCTTATATATTACCGCAGAAATGTTTGTGTAATTTTAACAGCGATGTACATAGCAATGAGTGTTCGGCAAGTTACATTGAAAATAGTAGGGGAATGGAAGTTGAAGAGGTGCACTTTTTTTTGTATCTCTCATCACTCGCAGACATTACACAATTTACGATATACACAATATTTGGACTATATAGGAACTCTAAAGCATACAAATCAGTTTTAGAATCTAAAGATATGTCAATATTGAACAATTAGAATGTGTTAATCATGTTGAGAAAATGATGGGGACATGACTTAGGGCCTTAAAATTAAAATTAAAAGACAGAAAGCTTAAAGACAAAAAATCTCTAGGATGCCGTAATGGCTTGACAGATGCTGAAATAAACAAATTGCAAAGTTGCTATGTTTTGGCTGTTCAAAACAACTCGGGAAAATTTGTCTCAGCCATAAGGCAAGCTATATGGGCTATAATTTTTGATAAAATGTTCACAGGTTTGAATCTACGACACGGTTTATGCCCCATGGGATGTGACTTGTGGTGTAGATTTAATATGTCCACATACTGAAAGGTTACACATACAAGCATAAACACGACTTACCTATTGTAGTTAGGAGAATTACATAAACAAAGTATTTAGAGGTCACTAATCTTGAACATTTATCTGGATGCTTGATTGATAAAACTCAAAATATTAGTGAAAGCGGAAATAGTTTTTGGTGTATAATTCCAAAAACTGTATTTGTGCAATTGGGAACTTCAAAAACTATAGTACATGAAGCTATATACTTATATAATCAAAGTTTCATTACCAAATTGAAAGTTTTAGATGTATTAAACATTCAACACCTGAATTTTACCAATGTCGAGCATTGCAAAAAGTAGATCATTCGTGTGTTAGGAAAGCAGAATAGTCAGTTTTACAATGAACCAAAGAAGCCAGAATTAAAAACAAACAATTAAAATGTAGGCAAGAAGATGATCTTGCAGATGACACTAGCAATCCAAGTTATAGTTCTGGTATGCATTAGTTAATAGTAAGTTTGTACTTTAAATCACTATTTCTCAAAAGTGTAAATTTCAACACAAAAGGAACATTTTTGAAAAAACTGCTTATTTTACAGCCTTGAAACTTTGCACATATGTTAACACTATACAGATAAATATTTTAATGAGAGATTTTGTCAAAAAAATTATTCAAAAAATATTTATGGATTAAAATGTACAAGAATTTTCATCGTTTTAAAATTTTTGACGTGTTACTCCACATATGAATTTTTTTAAAAAAACTAATCAAAATTTTGAAAAATGCTCCCATTAAAATAATAAAAACAATACAATGAATACACACAAAAAAATTCATGACTGTACAACCAGCCAATTTTTAAAAAATGTTCCTTAAACTTGGTCATTTTTAACATTACGGAGATAGGGAAAATGCTGCGTGAAGTGACCCCCTTAAAGTTTTGTTTTATGTTTGGCAAGACACCGAAAGAAACTTCCTGGTGTCCTTAAGAGGTCATATACCTTTTAAAATTTCCGGAAAATCGATTTTTTTATTATTATTTTATTTTATAGAGTAAACCTTTCTGAGTATTCTAAAAGAAACCGCATGCAGATATTCCCAATAGAACGGACGTTATTAAGAAAATAAAAAGAGTAGAAAAGGTGATTTAAATATTGTTTACATTTTAGCTCCAGGGTGACAGCTGCCATGTCGCTGGGGACAGCTGCATTTCTCTGTTTCTAATATTTTCCTTCTAATTATTATCAAATGCTTGAATCTAAACCTCAAATATTATTATTGTTGTTCTGAATATTAACTACAACTTCTACTAACTTTATAAACTTCTACTTCTACTTTGTTTTGATAAAGTGAATCTTGAATTTATACTCGCTCGTTTTTGATTTTCATACCGTATCTTATTCTAAGATAAGTTTTAGGAAAAATATTATTTTTTATAAACTTTTGAAGGATGAATTCGACTGAATCTTCTAAAAGACCATCTGGTAAACGTCCTCGGAAAAGGAAGTTTACTGGTAATATGCATACGAGATGCAAAGGTGTACACAGTGTGGATGAATCACTAAACAACAGTGCATCTGGAAAAAAGATTCATCTGCAAGATTTTGATTCATCTTTTATTGATCATGATGACGGTTTTGATGGCTACAGAGTGTTTGATAAAACTATCATATTTACAAACATTCAAAACTTTGCTTCTTGCAAAAAATGTGGTGGTGATATTAAACTATCATAAAATGTGTTAGAGGTTTGTCTAGTGTTTTTTCGATTGAATGCAAGAACTGTAAAGACTTGTGTTCGTTTAGAAATTCAAAAATGCTGGGTAAAAGAAAAAATATTCCAGAAATAAACAGACATTTTGTATACGCAATGAAGACAATTGGACAGGGTCATGCAGCAATGACAACTTTCTGTGGTGTCATGGACTTTCCTCCTTCAGTTGCTGAAAAATCCAATAATAACATTATAAACAAACTACAATTGTGTAGTAAAGAAGTTGCAGAAGCTTCAATGCAAAGTGCAGCTTTGGAAGAGGTAACTTTGACAAATTCTTCCGATATAATAATTAGTGGAGATGGAACGTGGAAAACTCGTGGCTATTCTTCTCGTGTTGGTGTGTGCTGTTATAGGAGACAAAACAGGAAAGTGTATTGATGCGGAAGTGATGTCTTCTTTCTGTAAAGGATGTGATTCTTGGAAACGAAGAAAAGGGTTACCTGCTTACAAAAAGTGGAAAATTCTTCACGTTAAAGAATGTTTGAAAAACCATAATGGTTCAGCTGGCATGATGGAGACTGTGGGAATGATTCGTATATTTCAGCGTTCATTAAGTCATCGTTCTGTGAGATATACATCTTACATTGGGGATGGCGATTCCAAAGCATTCTCATCTATTACTGCATCCAATCCGTGTGGAGAAGATATCACAGTTTCAAAAATTGAATGTGTTGGACATGTTCAAAAAAGAATGGGAACTCGTTTACGAAAATTAAAACAAATGAGCTCCAAACTCAGTGATGGGAAGTCGATTGGGGGGAAGGGAAGGTGGACCGACAGAATGATCGACTTAATTACAACGTACTATGGAAATGCAATCCGACAAAATAAAACATGCCTGTCAGATATGCGAAAAGCTGTTTGGGCTGTATATTTCCATATACATTCAAGCGACGAAGAACCATTGCACAGTTTTTGTCCCGTAGGTCCTAATTCTTGGTGTAAATATCAAAATCAAGTAGTAGAGGGCAGTGTGGAAACTTTTAGACACAGTAACAAATTGCCAGTGGCAGTAATCGATGCCATAAAACCTGTGTTTAATGATCTATCACAACCTAAACTTCTACAAAAATGTCTAGGGGGTAAAACCCAAAATAATAATGAATCCATTAACTCATTAATATGGAAATTATGCCCCAAAACTTTAGGTTGTGGTAGAAAGATTGTTGATATATCTACAAATGAGGCAATTGTCATTTTTTTAATGATGGCAATCAAGGCAGACTAAAAATTATGCAATCGCTTAGTCTGCCTGTTGGTCAATTTGCACAAACATTTGTTACACTTGTAGATATAAAAAGAATTCAGACTGCAGAAGTACACTTTAATCTCCGCACAAAAGAAGTACGACAGGCTAAAAGAATGCAATTTAAAACTACTTGTAAGAAATTAACTGAAAAAGAGGGAACATCATATGCATGTGGTGAATTTTAGCATTTTAGAATCATAGTAATACACTGCATTCATATCACAAATTATTTAATATTTATAATAAGTAGTTGTTAATTAAAGTATTGATTGTTTTTTAAGTAATATTTATAAATTTTTAACTTTATTTTGGAAAAATGAATCACTTTGTTGCATTTTGATTATTTTGTAGCTTTTGATATCGTTTCGATGCTTGTACTGCATTGGTATAATATATGTTTTTGGTTATAATAATTTTAATAAATTGAAGTTTATTGACTAAAAAAACTTCACATTAGTTTTAATTTAAATTTAGTTGTTGTTTGAGTTACCAGAATAATATATATATAAAACTGTGGTAAATTTTACTTTTGATGTCAATTTTCTCAGAACGTCATTTTTTCTCATTACGCGCATGATATTTTCAAAACCGTTCCATGGAAAATGATAAAATTTTTACTGGAGATTCTGATCATATCTGTACTTAAAATAACGAACCAGTTTGAATTTTTAATGAAAAAATTTAAAATTACAAATATAAAATAGCGAAAAAAAATTTAAAATTTTATAGTTAAATTTTAAATTGTTATATAGTTTACTAAAAATTTTAAATCAGTGTTTTTTGCTTCGTCATTTTAAAGATAATTCAATTTCCAACACTGAGCAAAAATTTCATCAAAAAATATTGGTAATTTTTTTTATTAAGCTGCGCGTAATGCATATCATTTGCGAAAAGAAAAGAAAAATTTCTTTTTGTAATTATCTAATTAAAAATTTATCCTAATTAGCAATGTGTTTGTTGGTTATGTTTTAAGTAAAGTAATATCTATTTGTTTATACCTCCAAAATTTACACATTCCAGGAAACAATAATAAAAAAATTACAGAGCTTTAAAGAGCTCACTATTTTTAACCATTTTCAACTTTTTAAAAGGTATGTGACCCCTTAAGTCGTGGTGTCTCATATACGACCCTGAAACGAAATGGCAAAGCATGGAATTGCATTCTCCTGTATCCCCTGTCTGAAAAAGGTCAGAGCAGGAAAAAATCTCGTATCAAAACAATGCTCATCCCCTTTCTTTATGGTCAAAACATTATCCACACGGAATTTCTACCTGAGGGGAACGACGATGATTGCTGCAAGGTACATTAAAATTTTAATCCGTTTCATGAAATGTCTACTCAGGGTACGACTCCAGTACGCACAGCAAAGTTCATGATATTTTTGTTCACATCAATGCTCACCTTCGTACAGCCAACATCGTCAAACACTTTCTTGCAAAAAAGGGAGGGGAGGGAGCAAATTGAACCACATCTAAATCCTCCAGACGTCTTCCTATTCTCACGACTTAAACTCGTTTTGAACGGAAAGAGATTTGCAATATTCCTGACATTCAACGAAACGTGTCGAAGCCTTTGAACTCCATCCCAAAAGTAAACTTCTTGCAAAGTTTCCAAGACATGTATAGCGGATCTCAGGGGTACATATTATGAGAGGTGATCATTTCGAAGGACAGTAAGGTAACTTTCGTTAATATTTCATCTACGTTAATGTTACAGGACTATTCACTTAACTTTATTGTTAGAAGTTGTATATTGTGTTATTTTTATGAAGAATTTACGCATTAAATGGAAAATCAGTACCAACGAATTTCATTCAGCCGACGGGATTTTAAGACATCCATTCGTAACCTAACGTGGAATGTCGAAAAATGGACTGAAAAGAACAATTTCACTTGATTTTAATTTATGTCGCACTCTGAAAGAACATTGAACTATATTAGCGATGCCCCTCGTAATTTTGAATCACGATCAGGTGATGAGGGGCATACCTTACTTTACAAACTTCCCCAGCACGCCAAAAAGTGGTTTTTCAGTTTCGACATATTCAACTACTATCAGCCCCTCTACATGTTGGGTATTGAGTGGCACTAGATTTTGAGCTCCCGACTCAACCCCGCCCTCCAATTGCTCGCAACTATGACTACTCGGCTACTGTGAAACTGCAAAGCAATATACAACAACAAAAAGGAACGTAAAAAGTGCACTTTAATCGCATCGTATGCATTCAAGATAAGTAGTTCTAGTATATCTCAATAGGGTATGCGCATGCCAATACTCGTACTTATTTGTTTTTACAAAAAAAGGAAAATGTGCAAGTGATAAGGCTACAACCTTTGAAATAATTCTAAATGTATAATTAATTTCAAGGAAACGGTTTTCTCTACGTATGAGAAAATAAGTTCATCTATATATAAATAGATGTTTGTACACGTGAAATTGCATCACTCCAACACCGTTCGACCGATCATTATGAAAATTGGCATATATTTATATTTTTTGGAGATTTTGTGCTATCATCTTTGTTTCAGATCCCCACCAGGTGACGCTACAGTATATCAACTTCTGAACCGCTTACGGTCGTATTCTCAATCGCGGGTTATCCTCGAGTTATCCCCGAAACAGAGGTAACTCACAGATTGGCGAAACATCGTTATTCTCAACTGCGGATTGCGCCAAATCCACGGATTATTCATCCAAAGATAACCCGCGGATTCTACTCGCCGATTTCGGAGGGTAACTCGCGGATTTGTAAACAAATATGGACGACCGCTTCGATTTTTTTCTGTTTGAGGATTTAGAAACATTGGAAAGTATTGAAAGAAGGCCAGTTTTCATTCCTTAACATAGGAACAACGTTAGCGATTCTCAATACACTTTTTTTTTCATGATTCAGCTAAAAATTACGTTTGATGCTATGATTTAATGTTATACAAAGAGAATTCAAAACTCGTATTATTTTAAAATTTCGATTTATATTTTGATTGTATACGAGTATATATATCCTTATATATATATTTTTTCATTTAAAATTTTCCAGCAACCCCTTTGGTAGGTTAAAATAGAATGTTTATTATGTATATAATCATTAATTTAAATTACTTCTAATGTCTAATAATGATTCTTAATTCATGATTTCTATAAAATCTTAGAATGAAAAATCCAGTTTTTTTGTGAAGAATAAATTTGTTAATTGAATCTAAAGTTACATTTATCTAAAACAGAACACATATGTTACTGAATCTTTTCCAATTCCATCTAACAAAAGCAATACTATTGGTATTAATCTGATTTTATTTGTCACAAAACATTATATATACACACACATTTATCAATGTTTTACAATATAGAACACACACAGAAAACAAATTTTACATATACAAAATATTTTCAATTTTTCAGAAAAGAATATTTTGGTAGCAGAAAAAATTCAAAACTAACTATTCCTAATGACATTTAACTTTTCACTTTACAAAAAAACCTTATTCAATTAGTTATTATAGTAACTCTAATAGTAAGTAAATTAAAATAAAAGTACTAAATATAATTTTTTTAAAAAAAATGAAATTATTCTGAAAACTTGTGAACATATTTTGTACATTTTGAAAATAGGTATAATAAATTTTATTGAAGTTAAAAATTCATTATAAAAAATATGACATCTTCATACTTTTAAAAATCAAGCAAACAATAGAATAAATTCCAGCCATAATAATAAATAGTAATAAAATAAAATCTGACTATTTAAATGACAAAAAAGTTCATTTTCTTCAAAAACTAGTGACTTTTCCACAAGAAAGAATGAGAAATAGAGAAGTCGGATGTTTTTTCAATTAGTTCCTGCTGCAATAAATGATATAATTTAGAAAAATTACATAAATTATATTATTTAGTATAATTTAAAATGCATACATTAGTATTGTTAATTTAATATTAAATATGCCAATACCGCTTTTGATACATTAATTTTTTACCACACTACAAATTATTCCACTAAAATAAATCTTATTCATCGAAAAGAAATTTTGTAAGCTATTGTCTACTTTTAAAAATAATTTTACTTTTCTGTAAGTCCTTCATTATACATAAATTTTCATACTATAAAGGGGATTATGCACAGCTTATAATTTAATGAGAAATCACATTATACATTTTCAAGTTTGATTCATTGTACACATTAAACAACGATAATTACTTTAACACATAAATCCATAATTTTGCAAGTTAATTCTTTTTAATCATTTTTAATTAGGTGTAATAATTACATCTTCTCTTATATATATGCAAAATATGTGCATGTTATCTTTATTCTTTTTATGAAAAATACACATACATTTTACACAACCTGAGTTATTTTTTTACATAATTCTAATCAAATATTTGTGAGCACAATAGACAAGGGGCCGTGGTCACAAATTCATAGCCATCGAGTTTGGTGCCTCTGAAAACCTGAAATCTGTCATTGTTAAAAGCCCACAGGTTGATGTACTGTGGCAATTTAGAATGAGTTACTAATTCAGGTGTGTTGCCCTCGATATTTGAAAGATGTTCAAATGATGAAGTTCATTGCAAATAGACCTCACATTGCTTTAAGATGCAACATTAATTATAAATTGTATTTGGAAAAGAAATTTTGTTCAATTATTGATTCTTTTATTCAACATTTCATAATGTGATTCGTATTAGAGTTCATTTATGTAATAAAACACAAATCACTATCAAAAAATTCTATTCAGAATAATACGGAAAATTTAAATTAAAAGCTAAATAAAGACAAAATCCCCGTACACTTACCCTGAGTTCCTGATGAAACAGCAGTATCATAATCGTCGTTTCAATCGTATCTATACGGCAATCGTTCAATGAGGGCACCCATAGCGGCCAGCAATTCATCTAACGATGTGGTCAGTAACTTTTGGTTCCTCCACCAGTTTTGTTTACAAGTTTAAACATTTTAAAGCTTCGTTTTTGCGATTTTTTATTTTGCAGCTCTTATCGACTTCGTTTGGAAAGGCTGCCTGGATTGAAATCAGTAGTCAAGCAATCCCGTGCTTTTTCTTATTGTAAACTGCGCTGGTTATTTTGCAATGAATAACATCTCCTTTTGTATTTTTCAATAAGATTCCACTACAGAAAATTTACTTTTATTTGACGTACCAGCCATGAGAAGAAAAAAATAGCCGTGAATCGAATGTCTTGCGCCGAGATACATGTAAACAATATACCACGTGATTATCAGTGTCCAATCAAAACGAGTTTAACATCTCGCGAACGCATAACTCTCGGATCCGGTAATCGTTAGTTCGAATTATGACTATGTAACTTCCTATATACAACTCTAATGAACTTATACTTTCATGATACGGGACGGAGGGTTATCTAATAACCCAGTTTCCCAAAGACCCCCAGCTTTTCGTTAGTTCGAGAATAAGAAAAGGGAATTACTCGGGAGTTATCGTCAAGAGGGGTTACCCAATCCGCGAGTTTTCTTTTCAATAACTCGCGATTGAGAATACCACCGTTAATCAGTCACTAAGTTGCCAACAGTCACCACAAAAATCATGTCAACGTGGCTCTATCGGCAACATTTCGCTAAGTTGTAGCTGAATCACCTTGAAAAAAAGTCTAGTCTATGTTGCTCTCCATTATATCTATCACATCTGGCATTCTCGCGAACGTCTGCGTGAGTCTGGCCAAACTATCAGACGCCTGAACAAAACATGTAAAATGCCATACCTCGTACAATTTTAATTAGCCTTCGGCGAGATCGTAGGTTTGGAGGCAATTTTGCTAAATAAATGCAGTTCGTACCTCTATCAAATGATACTGTTGCCCGTCGAAATGAAGATATAGCTGAAGATGTAGAGCAACCGCCTTTCGGTAAGTTGCGTGATAAATTGTTTTCAATTCAGCTTGACGAGGCAACAAATAGCAATTAAGATGCTCATTTCATTGCGTATGTTGAATTTTGGGATGGTATGTCTCAGCAGTTGAAAAACTACTTTTGTAAATCAATAAAACTCATAGCAACAGCATTATTTGATATTTTAAATAGTTTTATAAACGAGGCAAACATAGAATGGAAAAATTGTGTCGGGAAATGTACCGATGATGCTCGTACAATGTCTGGAAGATTTAAAGCTGGGAAGATGTGAAAAGAATCTGGAAGATGTAAAATTCCAAGGAAGAATAATTGTGTTATTTTTAATATTTAAAACGAAAAAATTTCAATCTGTTTTAGCCAGGGAGCAGGCACGCAATCAATTCTAACGTTATTGGTAGCGCAGGGTGATTGAGTCACGTCAATCCTTTTTTAGAATTACTTTTATTATACACGATAAAAATCACAGTACCAGTGAAAAATTTAATTAAGAAAAAATATACTTACCTATTTCCAAGAACTTTTCAATTTTTCTTTGAAAATTTGAGAAAATTTTCAAGCTAAAAAATGAAGTCAACAAAAAGTGTTCAAAATGTGAGTTCTTTAAGTAGCAATTGGTTTTCCATCCTTGTTCTCAAATTTAATTTGCTATCATGATTCATATGCATTAATTCAGCAGGTTTTCCCCTTGCTTGATCAGTTTCAATTTCCTTCAATAGAGATCAAATTTATCCATTTCTTTTTTTTATATTCTGCTCATTTACACTCATGTCCATAAATTAAAGATAATGAAGTTCAGGCAAAGAAAGAGACAAAAGCAAAACAAATTTGACTTATTTGTAAAGTCTATTTATTAAACAAAAGGTAAAGAGCAAAAAAGATTCTATATGTTTGACATAATTAATAAAAGTTGCGATTTTTACTCCCTGGAGCAAACTTCCAAAAAGAACCTATTTACAAAAAACAGTGTAACATGGTTAGTATGATGGTTAATACGAAGTATGTCTCCCGGACGATGCAATACAGGCCTTACAACGCCTTGGCATGCTGAGTATCAAATTATCAACCTGATCTTGGGGAATATTACACCACTCATCAAGCAATGCCCTCCGAAGTTCCGGTAGACAGGTGGGAGGGGGTTGACGGGCTGCAATTCGTCGGCCAAGCATATTCCACACATGCTCTATTGGATTCAAGTCCGGTGAGTATGCTGGCCAATCCATACGGGTGATATCCTCCGATTGAAGGCGTTCATCTACAATGTTTGCACGGTGAGGACGACCGTTTTCATCCATAAACAAAAATTCAGCACCCATGGCGCCCCGAAACAAGCGTGCATGTTGTTCCAGAATGACATCCCGATAGATGTGGCCTATCAGCGTTTCACTCTGAACATGCAGGTCAGTTCTGGAACCAAGAATAATTCCTCCCCAAACGAGCCAACCTGCGCCACCGTAACGGTGTCGATCAATGGTGTTTGTTCTCTTGATTTTAACGGGTACCTGGCGCTCTCCATATTGAAGTCCGGCGAGAATCAGACTGCAAACTAAACCTGGACTCGTCGGAAAACCTCACGCAAGACCACTGTTGTGGTGTCCACAAAGCATGCTCTCTACTCCAGGTTAATCACAGGCGACAGTGAGTTGTGGTAAGTGGAAGATATCTGACAGACCTACGAGCATATAGACCAATGTGCCCTAAGCGTCTGTACAAGGTCTGCCTTGAAACTGTCGTACTGGTAGCTGAAGAGAGCGGACGAGACAGGTCTGATGCTGTGCTCCGTCTGTTTCTTTTGGCAGTAACTGCCAAATACCGGTCCTCATTTGGTGTTGTAACTCGGGGGCGACCTGTGCTGTAACATCTACTCACATTTCCATCATCTTGGAATCGTTTCTAAGGCATGGAGATGACACTCTGGGTGATTCCAAGTTCCTCAGATACTTCCAGCTGGGTACATCCACATTCCAGTCGTCCACTAATTCTACCACGTAAAAAACATCTAAATGCTTCCTTTGTTCCAAAACTATGCTGTTATTGCTTTGAAAGGCTTTTAAAGCGCTTGTGAACAATTTTACTTCCTTGCCACCATTCCTTATATACCCCTCTCTAACACTCTCGTTATTGTGACGTACTCTCCGCGTCATCTGGTGGTTTCCTGTAATTTGTATATTTTTCTTCAAGATGTGTGTGATAATTCTACAGGTGAAATTTTTATTTTAGAGCTCAAATTCTGTGTGATTCTGAATCTTCCTTAATGTATGGACATGAGTGTACATTTATAAACCATAAGAAGACGTACAACACAACAATCAAAACAACGAGGAAAATGTAGTGTGTTCATAGAAAATATTTTTGAACAAAAGTTGTAGCGCCGGAAACTCGATCAAAACAAGTACCTTAAGATTTAAAAAAAACGTATGCCACACTCACAAAAATGAGGGGGATATGTGACAAATTCATTGTAGTTCCCATTAAGACTGCCATATAGGAGGATACTCTCTGTCAATGTTTCTGGTAACAAATAAACAGTTTTCCTAAAATTAACAATTTCATGAGCCCAGGGTGACTCAGAGCAAAGCGTGACCACTCCCGGGAAAAATTATATTCATTATAAAAATAGGAATGTTAGTTCTAAAAAAGGATTGCGTAAAACATTTTTTATGCATTACATGTTTCAGAATACTCATAAAAATAAATCTTGACTAAATAATCCTTCAGAATGCTCAATATGCTTATCCATATATTATAAAACACATTCACATGGAAAAACGAGCAACACAAATATATATATATATATATATATATATATATATATATATATATATATACTTAAAACTTCCCTAAAAAAAGGGACGGAGCTAACCATACCAGTAAGTTTGAAAGTCAAACAGATGTTTAGCAAAAGTAGTATTTAAGGTTGAAAGAAACGTAATTAGAAAATCTTTCTCCGTGGGATTACAGCAAAGCAAACAAAATGTTTTTTATTAGTTATAGGATCAAAGATAGCTAATAAGAGTTTGAAATGGAAGCTTTTTTGATGACGTAAAATTGCAGATGGTTCATATAAATTATATCAGTGTAAATGTATATTTTTTTGTTGGAAAATATTTTGTTTTACTTCATTCGAGTAAATTAAATTTTTTGAAACCTTTTAGTTTCGATGTGCTTGCGCTCCCCTGGGGAGGGGCGCACCCCACAGTTTGAGAAACACTGATACATAGAAGTAAAAATATTTATGCTCATTTCTTTTGTTATTTTTATACCTGGCGTATAACGTGCACTCATTAGTTTTGATCTTATTTTTTATATTAAAAGTGCGCATTACACACGCCAGATTTTACGGTTAACCTGAATTGCATACATTTATAATTGTTAAGGGAAAAGAATAATATTAATATTGTTACGTTGATTGGGGTTCTAGGATTTTATGCAAATCAGCTGGAAAAAACAAAACAGTTCTTTATGAGTGATGGAATATTTCTTTTTGTTGAGAAAACAATCCTTGAAATACAAGATTCAACAGCAATATTTGAACAATACATATCAGAAGGACTTCGCACTTTTTAAAGAGTTCAGAGACGACTATTAACGTTTACAATACTCATATGTAAAAGTTTATTCACTAGCACCGCTCGTCCTACTCAACAGCCGAGCTAATCGCAAGTGTACTACTCTTCACGGTCAAGGCAAGATTACTAACCGCTAGTCATAACAAGACTACACAATTTCGGTGAGCTTCTCTCTATTTATAGGTCCCGCGGATCTTTCTCGAAAGATCTGCTTGAGTCATAGGTCTTGTAATTAGTTATTTCTCACTAATTTCCAGAATAATGCATAGGATCACGAACTCGTCAGAAATGGTCGCCAACATAGTCAACAATTTGCCAAAATGGTCGACAAAAAGGATGCCAACTTGGCTCCATCACCAAGTTACCATTGGAACGGCATTATAACCCAAGGAACGGTGTTGCTTGCGAATATTACAATTTTAACATAAAATTAGCTGAATGACGCTGCGTTGCACGGCCTATTTCTACTTTTATAAATTTTCCCTTTCCTTCACAAAATCAGAACTCCTAATACTCTTTTTCAAAATGACTTACACACCCCTCCTCCACTGCTTAGCCCGGCGTTCTCTTTTCCTCATAACACCAGCATTTCTGTGTGTGTGCTTGTACGCACATAATGTGAGTGATTTCTAAAATTATGTCAAAAATTTTTCTCTTTTTCGAAATTTGTTCCTTTCCACTTATTTTTGATTTAAGACAGATTTCTTTCCCCTCTCTATACCCCGAACACTGTTTTTTTAGTGTAAAATTATTGTTCTATCTTCCCCTCTTTCTCACAGATAAGATATAGCTTATAATTTCGACGTATAAATTATAAAGAAAATATAAAAACTGCCACGGCTGGCTCGGATGTAGTCTAATCTGGACGTCCAATTTTAGATGACATTTTCCAACATTTGTGACCGTATATCGGCAATAACACGGCGAATGTTGTCTTCCAAAGGGTCAAGCGTTTGTGGCGTATCCGCATAGACCAATGGCTTTACATAGCCCCACAGAAAATAGTCTAGCGGTGTTAAAGCACAAGATCTTGGAGGCCAATTCACAGGTCCAGAACGTGAAATTAGGCGGTCACCAAACGTGTCTTTCAATAAATCGATTGTTGCACGAGCTGTGTGACATGTTGAGCCGTCTTGTTGGAACCACATCTCCTGGACATCATGATTGTTCAATTCAGGAATGAAAAAGTTAGTAATCATGGCTCTATACTGATCACCATTGACTGAAACGTTGTGGCCTCCATCATTTTTGAAGAAGTACGGACCAATGATTCCACTAGTCCATAAAGCGCACCAAAAAGTCAGTTTTTTGGATGTAACGGTATTTGGACATACACTTGTGGATTAGCTTCTCTCCAAATGCGGCAGTTTGTTGATGTAGCCATTCAACCAGAAGTGCGCTTCATCGCTAAACAAAGTTCGCTTATGAAAATCTGGAACAACGGCAATCTCGTTTTGGGCCCATTCGACGAATCTACGCCTTGCCTGATGATCGTTTTGATGAATTGCCAAACCAAACTGAGAATAAATCACTTGACAGCTGTTAAATCGGTCGCCATCTTGGAAAGTAATGCCAACTTAAATTTCTATACCTGGAAAAAAACATTCTTTACTAACCGAGGAGATTTAGGGTTAAACCTGACACAATTGATTCCAAATGTTGAAAAATTGTTATTGAAGCACCAGATTTATTCCTCCCTTTAAAAACATCTTTTTGCTTATTTATTTTATGTATTAAATAAATGTTAATTTAATTAACATGTGTTTTTTTTTAGTTTTAAACACCATACTTCACTTCAGTTAGCAATTTAAATCGCATAAAGTTAGTAGATCTATACCAGCTGTCAAAAAGACATTTAAATCAGTAAAATTGCAAAAATCCAATATTGGGTAACCAAGTTCTACCCAAAACCGAAAAACAGGGCAAAGGTTCTATGAGACAAAAAAGTTTGGGAACCTCTGATTAAACTGTGTAGTGTCAATTTTGTTGCATTAAATTCTGATTAGGATTACAAAGTTCTCAAAAACTAATTACAAATCCATCTTCTTTCAGTAATGAAATAATAAAAAAACTATGGAATTTTCTAAAACCAGAAAAAAGAATTTATATATTGTATCAACCACCCCCATAAGATACTTTTGTTTCATCCTTCAAGTATTGTCCATCCATTTAGACCGGTGATCTTCAAACTGTGTTCCACTTGTACCTAGGGATCCACAAAGCATGTCCAGGGCTTCCACGAATCAAAATAAGAATTCTTAAAAGAAAACCATCAATATGTATGCAAAATAGATTCACGTTCTTTATGGATGATCATAAACATATAAAGCTGTAAGAGTCTAACATCACACAAAGGGAAACGTGAAAAAAACTTCGGCACTTTTAGTTATTTCCTGTAACTTTAATCATAATGCAATGAAAGTATATAAATATGTTTTTTCTTTACATGTACTACCAATATTATGAATATTCTGCGGATAATGATCTTGTGTTCTGCAAGATGATTTTATACACATATTATAGTGCAATTTTTTGCGAAACTAAGTGGAATGGAATAAATTATTTGGATTCAGACGAAAGTGTTAATTATATAATATATCACCTTTTTAAATTTGTAAAATGTAAAAAAAGTAATAAACACTTACCTATAAGGAAACATTTTCAAAGAAAAAAAAAGAGCAAGACGCCTAGTATTTCTCAGAAGAGAAAACCAAGTATGAACGAATAAATCAGAAGGATTGCCAATGAAGGAGAAGGAAGAACTTATCGATCTATCAACATTTTCGACTTTTAAATCTAAATTTAAGTAGGAACCGCTCCTAAATTTTAGTTTACAAATTTTTTACAGACCACAAAGAAGTTTCTCACACGGTTATAAACATTTTAATGCCAGTCTGAACAAAGCATTTAAATTTTAATGCTATTGATAAGTAAACTGTGTTAATTTTTTTTAAAAAAGAACACGATAATTTTCTTTATAGTATCTATAACAAAAGTTTGTTTTACTTATTATATTATTCTAAAGTATATTCTTTCTTCTAAAGAGCTCGGATGGTGTTAATTGGAAGTCTTTAGGGTTCCATGAGTTCAAAATGTTTGAAGACTACTGCTGTATACAATTAAGAATAAAAAGTACATTGATGTCCTATAGAATTTGATAGTTTTTTCTATTTATATCTAGGGTATTGTTTTTAATTCTTTATGATAAAATACATTAGAAAGAGCAAAAAAAAAAATTTTTAAATGTATGTTTCTGCTCTTACCGATTGTTTTTTCTGATTACCGTATCTGTATGCATTTATTGAAAGCTGAAAATCCCAGAGAATTAAACTATTTATAAAAGTATATTCAGTTGCCGGATAAAACGAGGGAAATCTTCCCATTAATGCCCATGCTTTAAAAAATAATTATTCTTGTGCTACTAAAAGAAATTAACAATGTAAATTTGGAAAGAAGAAAAATAAAGCTTGTGAAACTTCACCTTTTTGAACAAGGATACAAAAATTTACCCCTGTGTTCCATTGATGAATGGTGATTTTTGACTCGTTTAGATGATTTGTGTGCACGGAATGTAATTTCCTTAGAATTTGTGGGTTTGTTCAGAGGATTTCTAAAAAGAAAATAAGGGCTTTATTTGAAACCCGGTTCTTCTTACATTCTGACCTTTTCCTTTCCCACCCAGTAGAGGGAGCGTTTATTGGTATGAAGTTTACCCTACAGATTTCACTATTTCAGCATTTTTTTCAACCGCAGTGGAAAACTTAGGGCGAGTCACTTTCAACCAGCCTTTAAAACGTTCGCTCTATCAGAATTCAAAAAGTGTGAGTACGATTTATTTTGCGCTCGTACTACTTGATAGTTATCTACAAGTGTAAAAAAGGAAATATGGAGGAACATAAACACGGTAAAGAGAGAGAAAATATTTCTTATGTGTCCTGAAACTTCGAACGTGCTGGGTGTTTCGCAGAGGGCGTGTCTTCAGGCTGAAAACATGGGTCCTTCTGATTCCAAAACACAGAACGAATTACTAAAAGAAAAAGAGTTCATACATGAAATATATATGCATGCAATTAGGTACATATTGTTAAAGTCTTTGGAGGAAAGTTCTTTATGCGTAGGATTACCATTTTTTGACGAGTTACAAAATGGCATATTCTTCGGAACATACGTAGCGACAAATATGCTCTTGTTGTGCCTTTTCCCTAAGGAATTTGAAAAAATACTTGAAAAAAGATTTGAAACAAATTCAGAATGTGAAATAGATGATGTAAAATTTCTTCTGTCACGATGCGCATTGCTTTGTCCCGTGCCAACGTACTCCAATTTCGTGTTAGTGGCATCTTTCTTAACTGCAGCAGTTAGGATGGATTTTAAGGTTTTTAACTGCTTCGACATTTTGTACATTTCAGAATTTTGTCTTAGTGTCTTATACAGAAGAATATTTTGGAAGATTTTCCAGTCTGCAGGAGATTACTGGAAACTGAAAATAATTTTTTGCGATGAATTCCTCTCAAAAAGTTTAAATTAACATATTCTACACTAACTGAATTACAGAATACCTCTCTTGGCGAAAACTGGATAAATCTAATTCAAAGCTGCATGGATAATAATAATATTAGTTTTCCTTTGGAAGAATCAGAGATAGAGATGTTCAAAAATGCCTCTTTGGTGGTGAACAATTTTTAATGTAATAATGAAATGTCACGGAAAATCGAGAACATCTTTTTCTCTGGCTCCATAAAACGAGAAATGCAATTGTTTTGCCGTTTTTGTCAAACTAAATGCCATAATTACCTGACACGTGTAAGTTCCTATATTTCTATATAATTCTAAAATAAAAATTTAATGTTTAAAATTTGTGCAGCATAACATTCTAAACTTTTAGCATCCCATTTTTAAATGTGTGTGTCTGTGTGAATTTTTTTTATTAAGATTACAATTACAATTTTAATATTTAAAAAAATTAAGATTAAAGCAAATTATCTCTTTTTCTGTGTGTGGGGGGATATCATTTCTGAATGCTAGTAAATTCGTTTTTAAGAAATGTTTGTATTATTTATTTATATAGAGATTATATATTTCAATCGATAATTTTGTATGTTTGTTGATTTGAAATCTATATAAGCGTCTTTCTTGTATTTTGACGTAATTAATGCAAATTTTAAGACTTTTGTTTTGAAATGAAAAATATTTTCTTGAAGTCATTTAACTATTTCAGTATTTAGATGTACAGATGGGATGTGGAATAAAATGTTTTTATGATTATAAATTTTGTATTATTTTTAAAAAATTTTATTTAATATTCAGTTATATAAAGGTGGCAATATATATATCCTTCTACTAGCTGAAGTATCGTGCTTTGTGCGGGTTAGTTTTTAAAATAATAAAAATATTATTCCTGAAATAGTAGCTGAATTATATATAAAGAGGGTAAAACCCATTGCACACACAATAAAATGTACACAATTGCGTAATATTTTGTTTTTAATGAGTTCTTATAATATAAATAATTTTAAAAAGTACTGTAATTTAAAGTCACATATGTGTTTGTTAAAATTAAATAATGAAAAAAAATGTGAATTCGAATAAAAATAATTTTTTAGTTCTTACATTGAAATCAATATCTAATTGTATACCCCCCCCCCTCCTATATATTTTGAATGTACGCCCCCGCCGTCTACGTCCCTGTAAACCTCCCCGAATCGATTTGCTTAAAACCCGTTTTTAGCACATTTCTACTCAACAGAAAAAAATGCTTGCCAAATTTAAAAATTTTAGGTCTAATACTATAATAATATCTAAAAAGATATAATGAGTAATTCGTTTAGAAGCACAAATGTATCTTTTAGGTTATATTTTTGGAATCGATGTTCATGAAAATATAAAATCAAAATGCCTTGATTTTTTTAAAATCTACTTATTATAAATTTTCGATAATGGAATGTTGATGACGTAAATGAAGTCATTGGAAAAAATCTACAAAATGAAAGAGAAAAAAAGGAAATTCTTTGTAAAATTCCAACGACTCTCATTTGCATTTATCAATTTTAAAATATTTTTTTCTTCGATTGCAATTAAACATTGAATACTACGAGAATTGCATTTAAAAGGTGACTGAATAAGTTTGAAAAAGCAATTTTAAATAAGCTTATAAATGCAAAATTTTTGTCTTAATATCATTAGATAATCACATCTTTATTAATGCAAAACCTTTATCTTATTTTTATATTTAATGTTAGTTGCATTAGAATATACATATAAAATGGTTTTAAGAATTCCGATTATAAAGTGCAGAAAAAGAACGATTTCATGCAACGCAGTAAAACATTATCAGCTCAACAGTAAACAATAAATATCACAAATAATGTTCCTTTTGTATCATGAATTTAAATGCTTCTCCAGGCTAAAGAAGATCACTTGCGATCATGCGTTCTAAGACGAAACAGCTTCAGTAGAAAGGAAAAGCATACAAAATGCTTAATCATTTAAATAACAGTTTTATAAAGAAATTTTAAGAATTGAGATAAGGATTAAAGTGAACACACTCTACATAAAATGATTTGATTTATTTTTTACTCATTTTGTCACGTTTTTTACTCAAGTAATTACTTTGTAGTAGCTCTAGTATTATAAAAAGAAAATAAGAGAAAACAGTTGTTTAATTTTAAGTAAAATATACACTGCAGGACAATTGCTAAGGACGGATCACAAATTGCTATGTAGCATAACATTAAGCGAGACATGAGGCCTAGTAGGATAAAATATATAGTTGCCACACTGTTCAGACATTAGAATAAAGAATATTTATTGTTCTGGAAAGTACAAAAGCTGTCAAACATCTGAAAGAAAAAAAAAATGTTCATTTGATCTGCGTACGGAGAAATGGAACAATGCATCTAAAAGTCAGCAGGCACCTTAAAGAAAGGTATCAGTACGGGATATGTCCACCGTGGAGTGTGATGCAACATTCCACACGTCGTACCATTCTTTGCACAACATTATCCAGCAGCTGTTGAGGCAATTTATCCCATTCCTCTGTGAGTGCACGGATGAGGGTGTTCTTGTTTGTCGGAGGATAGTTTCGACCAGCAACTTGCCTCCCAAAGCATCCCACATTTTCAATGGGGTTTAGATCTGGAGAACGCGCTGGCAATACGAGACGTTGAATACCCTCGCTGTCTAGACAATCCTGAACAGCGAGTGTTCGATGACATGTTGCGTTGTCGTCCATAAAAACAAATTTATCACCGACGGCACCACGGAAAAGACGAACACTTGAGGGAAGTAGAACTTCATCAATGTATCGTTGGCCCGTCATAGTCCCATTCGCAACCACATGTAGGCGCGTGCGGCCATTGATCATGATGCCGGCCCATACCATGATACTGCATGTCGGATATCGGTCCTTTTCCTGGATATTTTCTGGACGATAAGCAGTACCACTCTCGCGCCGGATCAGTTGGCGTCTACAATCCGATGACAGACTAAACCTACTCTCATCTGAAAATAGTACGCATGCCCAGTCCTGTTCAGTCCAATTGTGATGCTCACGACACCATTGCAAATGGGCAGTTCAGTGCTGTCTGGTCAATGGGACACACACAACAGGTCTGCGTGCGTATAGTCCTCCTCCCCTCAAACGTCTGGCAACAGTTTTTCGGGAGATATGCTTTCCTGAGGCAGCAAGAAACTGATTTGCCACCTGCTGAGCTGTGGTGCGCCTGTTCCTTTTTGCTGATAGGACGATATATCTGTCTTTTGCAGGCGTCGTACTTCTAACACGACCTTCCCCGTGCCGTCTGCTACACATTCCAATAGTTTTAAATGACTTCCACAGCCGTGAAACAACGCTGTGAGCGATGTCGAACTCCCTGGCAACATGTGTTATTTTTCGCCCTTCTTCGATCTTTCCAATAATTCGGCCACGCATAAAATCATCTATGTGTTGTCGGGAAGACATGCCAAAATTTTTAAGTTCGTCTATTAAATCTTTCCTGTAAAACTTTGACTTGAAACAGCAACTGTCCACACGCGTCAAAACCTTTAAAGCTCTTATAAATGCTATCACATGATGAACAGACGTGGAAAAAATTTTTGCATACTCATACTTCTCTTCTTACTAATATCCCCGCACTTATTCTAATTGTTCCACATTTTGCTTCCTTTCATTTTGGGGTTGCTATGGATGATAGTGTTATCCGTCCTTAGCAATTGTCCAGCAGTGTATACAGGGTGTTTCAGCTAAGATGTTACAAACTTCTAGGAGAGGTAGGGGACAACAAGACGACTCGAAGTATATAGGCAATGCTGGGTCGGAAATGCTTTCCTAAGGCTCCACGCGCCGACAAAATTTAGGGTGCAAAACTTCAACTGGTCTTAAAAACGGGAAAAATTGTCGAAACGCTTTGGGTTTTGGTGAAAATTATTGCTATTATTTATTATTTCATAAAAAATTCTGAGCAATATTGCTGCTAAAACATCGCTAGAGGGCGCTTTAGACTTTGGAACGCTAGGAAAAAAATTTCAATATTTTTCTAAGTTTTTGATGGCTTTCATAAGTTGAAACTTTGCTTGAATTTTGATACCAGATTTGGTATCCTCGGGAAAAATTGATGTAAAAAATCGAACATTGTTCAGGGCACTTAAAAGCACAAACGGTGCTAAAAAACGAGCAAAATGTTGGATTTCGGTGCGGTTTGCGCGAAAAGCATTCCTCTGCTGACTAATTTGTTCAAAACAAATTTTGACATTGTTGCCAAATTTAAAACCAGAGGTGCTTCAGACAAGTAAAAGGCATTTCCGACCGACCTTTCCTATGTGATTCCGAGTAATCTAGGTGTACTCTTCCACCAACGAGGTAGTGTACACCTAGACGACTCGGAATAACATAAGGAAGGTGGTCGGAAATGCCTTCCTGAAAAGCAGTAAGACCATCGAAAGCCTGATACGTAGCCCAGGAATTGCAAGTGTCGTGGCAGTGAATAAAGCGAGCAGGGTTCTCGGCGAAAATTTTAGCGAGAGAGTGTTAAAGGCAGAATATGCAAATTTCACCGTCGAGAGTTGAATTAGCCGCCAGAGGGACAGAACGATAAGAAGGAGTCCGCTGGAAGGGAAGCTTTATTTCCATCGCACACAGACTGGCTGTACGATGGCAGAGTACACGAACGCAGAGAAAGCAGATATGATTCTGGCGTACGGGGCCACGGATTGCAATGGTCGAGCCGCTCAGAGGTTGTACGCCGAAAGGCATCCTGTCAGGCGGACTCCTGCTCTTACCATGTTTGCTCGCCTACACCAGCAATTATGTGAGACCGGTTCATTCCAGAAGGCAGCACGTAATCGAGATCGGACGGCATGTACCGAATTGAACGAGGAAATTGTACTAGATATGGTAGAGACCACTCCCAGTTTAAGTACACGAGGTATCGCTAATGAAATGGGGATTTCATACAGTAGCGTTTGGAGGATTCTCGATGATAGTGCCCTGCATCCATTTCACTACCAGCGCGTCCAGTCACTAAAAGAATGTGACTTTGCACTTCGTCAGGCCTTTTACAGTGGTACTTGCAGCAACGAATTGCAAATCCCTTTTTTGCAGCCTCCGTGTTGTTCACAGATGAGGCGTCTTTTTCGAGAGAGGGTATTTTCAACACCCATAACAGCCACTCGTGGGCAGCAGTGAACCCACATGTAACACGTACTCGGGCTGCACAGGATCGTTTCCTGGTTAACGAATGGGCTGGCATTCTAGGGGATCATCTAATAGGACCCTACATTCTGCCTGATCGCCTGACTGGTTCACGCTACTTGATATTCTTGGAACAAGTTTTGCCAGAGTTATTGGACAGCGCACACGTTACCGCTGCGACTCGTACTTCCATATGGTTCCAGCAAGATTGAACCCCCGCACATTTCAGTATTTCTGTTCGGAATCACTTGGATGCAACATGTGGTGAACGATGGATTGGCCGTGGAGGTCAGTACATTGGCCTCCCCGATCGCCAGACCTTTCCTGTTTGGATTATTTCTTCTTGGGGCAAATGAAATCCTTGGTGTACGAAACACCCGTAAACAGCGCCGAGGCTTGTAGCACACATCAGTGCAGCAGCCGGGGAAATACGAAACACTCCAGAAATCTTATCGAATGTTCGACGCTCCATGAAGCGAAGATGTAAAGCCTGCATCACATGCGTCGGGCGTCAGTTCGAACACCTCCTTTGACAGCAGTTTTTTCCTTCTTTTCTTTACTTTTCTTTTATGATTATGCATAGCAGTTAGTAAACAGCTTTTTTCCTCCTATTTTGAGTCTTTCCTTGTGTTTTTTACTTCTTGTGATTTGGTACTTGTACTTTTTACCCTCTTTTACTAAAATTTTTTGCTATAAAATTACTTTTTGCAACACAGACCAACTCGAATCTCATTTAGGAGGAAAAATTGCTAGTAATTATTCGGCTTACACCCAACCACAAAATTATCCAAATGAGTTTCCAATTTCCAATGTCTGAAAGCGCCCTCTGGCTTTGATTAATTGCTACCAAGTCAAAATTTATTTTGAACAAATTAGTCAGTAACGGAATGCTTTTCGCGCAAACCGCCCCGAAATCCAACATTTTGCTCGTTTTTTAGCACCGTTTGTGCTTTAAGTGCCCTGAACAATGTTCGAATTTTTACATCAATTTTCCCCGGAGGATACCAAATCTGATATCAAAATTCAAGTTAAAGTTTCAACTTATGAAAGCCATCAAAAAACTTAAAAAAATATTAAAATTTTTTTTTCCCTAGCGTTCCAAAGTCTAAAGCGCCCTCTAGCGATGTTTTAGCAGCAATATTGCTCAGAATTTTTTTTATGAAATAATAAATAATAGTAATAATTTTGACCAAAACTCAAAGCGTTTCGACAATTTTTCCCGTTTTTAAGACGAGTTGAAGTTTTGCACCCTAAATTTTGTCGGCGCGTGGAGCCTTAGGAAAGCATTTCCGACCCAGTATTGCCTATATACTTCGAGTCGTCTTGTTGTCCCCTACCTCTCCTAGAAGTTTGTAACATCTTAGCTGAAACACCCTGTATACTTAAACCGTAAAATACACTGCTCAAAACAATTAAAGGGTATTGTAAGTTTTATATAAAATAAAGAAATAAGCGAAATTTTTTTTGCCGAAAACGGAAGAAAAGAATCACAAAAGCAAATTTTTCTGATTTTGAAACTGTGGATTAAGCTAATTTTGAGTTCGACGTCAAAAACGTCGCTTTAGCGGCAGTGAATGAAATTTGACTTTCAACTGAAAGGAAGACAAGGATGATCGGCTCTCAGTGACTGCTTTGTTTCGATGAGTACGATGTCTCAGCGAAGTCATTTAACCGATTCAGAAGCTTGGAGAGCTGTTGGTAGGTTAGAAGCGGGCCAAACTCAAGCCGAAGGAATACTGGAAACGGTACCTCGTAATTCTTAACCTCGCGGGCAAGTGACGAGGACAGCTCTAGAGCTGACACACTCTCTCTAAGCTACAACAGCATGCCAACAGTAAAACAATCAGTTCGAAAGATTTAAAGTGCAATAATCCGCCCTACTCGGTGGGTCTGGAACCCGCTATACGCCGAACACGAGTTTGTGGCGTAACCACTGAGCTACTGTGATCACAGGAAGGAAGTACTTTCTTCTTTTTCAAGCAGTCCTATCACTTGAGTGAGTGAATATTTACGTCACACTGTTAAACTACTCTTGGGCTTTTGGCGACTGACCACTTAATTTTGAACCAAGGGTGAGTGACGAGGAACACACCTCAGCTTGCAGATTTATCGAATTATTGGCTTCGAAAATTATTAAAGAGAAAAATATCATCGCTCAAGGAAAAAAGTTCTTTTTCTATTGGATCTAATTCAGAAAGAGAGAACAGTTACGTGACACTTTCCAGCTATGACTTTCCAAATGCCATTGTATGGGAAACAAGATTTTCATTTTTACATTATAATAAATATTAGAAAAATACATGTAGGAAATGCTTGCGCAAGAATTCTCAGCTTTTTAATACTTTCTGCGACACGTCACAAGAATCTCTTGAATATCACGTGAATGAAGCCTAGTTTTTTTTCAAAGAATAATATTAAGAATAATACACAAAAAGTTGAGATTTTTCGAATTTATTTTTCTAAATTTGAAAATATTTTTGTATATATGTAATATATATCTTACACCGCGCGTGTAGAATTTCAGTAAGAACATTAAAATGAAGTAATAAAAAAATATAAAATAAAATCCTTAGCCCTCTTTATACACCTTTAATATTGCTTTATATTTTGGAATTAATTGTGTAGAATATCAGAGGCTGTAAATTATTGTGATGAAGCCGGTCTCTTCCTCCTAATTGCACAGAGTGGAGCCCGACAGACGTGGGAAAATTGCAGACATTTCCTTAATTTCTGGGAAAGAATTTCTTAATGGGGTGGTCAAAGATTTGGACCCTCTTTCCCAGGCTGTCCTGACAGTGAAAATGAGATGAGTAACATTGTGCTTTCGTTTTCCCACGATTCGGCGAAGACATTGCGTCTGAAAACTTACAATGTGCACCAAGCCATCGGCCCCTATTGAGCAAGAGATTAAATGGGCTGAGACCGACAGGGGCGGCAGAAGAAAAAGATATCACAGAAGGATGATTAGGCGAGAGATGGTTAGAGAGAGTTATATAAGTAGAGTGAGAGAGTCCGAAGAGGGACTGGATTTTGAGAGAGCAGCCGTTTGGCGTTCCATCAGTGAGGAGAAAAAACGATAGCGAGTCCGCGAAGTACGGCGGATTCCGAACTGGGAAGATCCAGGAACGGTCTGAGTCGCAATCAATAATAGGATAGCGATACTGTATCCGCGAATTAAGGCGGTTTCTAAACCGGAGAAACTTTACGTGAGGGAGCCGATTTGGAGGACACTCTCCCGCTAAAAACTTGTAATACAGCTATACCTTAGTCCTCGAAGTAAGGCGGATTTTGGAACGGTGGAAATTGCGAAGGAGCGCAGCGAATTTGGAGCCAGCGAACTCACCCAGACTCGGTGTGGAATTACCGAGAGTGAACCCTTTTTACGTATCCTAGGTATATAACTTTCCTCTACAGTGTCAATTTAGGGCATTATTTTATGCGAGAAATATGAGACATTGCAGCGAAAGAGACTCGAAATCTGTGTACCTTTTTGCTAATTAATTGTGATAGAGTATTTTATTTTGATGATTTTCTTACTGAGAGAAATAAATAGTTTATCACAAAGCTGTGTGAAGTCGTTACACTATGAAAGAGGATGAAGCAAAAACAAGAATTGTGTTTGCATCACAATAAAGAATATAGGGACCGGATTTACACTATTTTCCAACACTAATATCTTTTTCCAGTTTCGCTATCCTTCAGAAATCACCACATTTTATAACTGTCATTAGTTTTGTCGAAGTAATCCATTTTTTTCCTCACCTTCCTTGCACGTTAAATCCGTAGAGACTCAATGTCCTCCTGTTGGGTGAGTGAATATTAACGTCGCTCTGTTCAGCTACCCGAGGGCTTTTGGCAACGGACCACGTAATTTTGATCTATGGTCAAGTGACGTGGAAGACACCTGAGCTGGCACCCTCCTCTTCTAACTACCAATCCATGCTAATGGAAGCGTTTGAGCTCTCGACAGATTTGACGTAAATCGCTCCCCTACACGGCGGTTCTTTAGTGGTACTGGGCTCGAACTTGGGACAATGCCAGCCACGATCCGATATCTTGACCACTCGGCTACCGCAGCCACGTCATCCTGTTGGTGTGGTGGGGTAGTTAAGAAAAGGTGGAGGCCGCTCAAGTGTCACTTGACCGAGGATTAAAATAACGAAATATTTTGTTAATAGCCCTGGTCTTGCTTTATTGATTGTCGTTTGAGAGAACCCTGACTCACTCACTCCCTGTTTTTCTGCTATAAATTGTGTTTCGCATTTTTCTCCTATCGTGTAACACTTGATCAATCATTGAAATAAAAATATATATTAATGGAATATTTTAAAACTATAAAAACTCTATTTTATAATAAACCGAGATTTATAAATTATGCACAATGTTGTAAATTTTCATAAAAGGAAAATCATTTTTTTTGTTCGAAACTGTGTTTCGTATTTAGCGAAGACTGTCTTAACAAATGAATAAATTTAACTCTTCCCCTGCATTCCATTGATAAAGGGTGAGCAACTACTCGCTTGGACGATTGTGCACATGAATCACAAAACTTCCTAGAATATTCCGAAGGGTGATTGATAAGTAAGGTCTCCAATAGTATAAAATAAATTTCCGACAGGGTAAAATAAAAACAAAGGTATCAAAGTAAAGGGAATTTATTACTCTTCCATATTGTAAAGTCATTTCTGAACATAGTTACTAGTAACAGCTACTAATATTTCCTAAATTTTCGCAAACCCTCTGTTGTTGCGGGTTTCTATTTCATGAAAGAAACAGATCTACAAAGTTTAATGTCTGTACGTTTAATAGTTCCGGAGATACCATGATGAGTGAGTCGTTTTTCTCCCTTATATATAGTCATAATTTAACGTATGCGAGCCTAAAGCATTTTAAATTTAACAAGGCTAAAACCCCCATATTTGACAGCGCATTTGCAATCACTGGCGTTGCTAATATTAAATGGGACTTGTATCAAAATTCTTTGGGGGGAGTCTCTTTGGAGGCCCCTTAACATTTTACCATTCTTTTGCTTATACATTTTGGGGGCTCCATATCATTGATACGGTTGATACGGCAGAATCTACACTTCCGGGTGCAATCCTAATCACTTGACCGTAGGTGGCCACGGTAGCCGAGTTGTCAAGATATCGGATCGTAACTGGCTTTGTCGCGATTTCGAGCCCAGTAGCACAAAAGACCCGCCATGTAGGGAAGCGATGCACGTTAAATCTTTCGAGAACTCAAACGTCCTCCCATTGGTGTGGTGTGGTAGTTAGGAGAGGAGCTGCCAGCTCAGGTGTCGTCCACGTCCCTTGACCATGGTTCAAAATTACGTGGTCCGTCGCCAAAAGCCCTCGTGAAGCTGAACAGTGCGACGTTAATATTTACTCACTCACTTGACCGTTGTGCAGAACAATCAAATCGCCTATTGCCAATAGGGCTTGTATTAATTCTATGAGTTGTGCTAATGCAAAATCTATCAATGGTTACAAAATAAAAAATAAATCACAGCATGATTGATAATGGAAGGTATATTTTCTTTGAAAAAATGGGAAAAAAAATTCATTTAGTTACGCATGAAATTTTGAGTACACGCACTCGTACACCGATTTAAAGAATTCATCGGGACCGAATATTGAGCGTATTTATTATATCGCGGTCCTAGCAACTGCTGCATAAGATAGAGGTATGTTTTCACAGTTTCCATAAAATGGAAGACATTAAAAAGTGTAACAGTTTTTATAGGAGTTTAATTATCAAGTTCTACATCAGAATCGCTTTTCATTGGCTCCAAGAAATCAACAACTTCCTCAACTTAAGTTGCACATATAGTCAGTCCGCTATAAAATGTAACACAATCACTAAAATCTTAAAATGTTCTCGACTTTGTAGGATGGGATAAGATAAGAATGGAATATCCTGTCCTATTCAAGACTTACATGATAGGCTATACTTATAACTGATCTGCCCCTGTAAAGTCTAATAATGGTCTTAACCCTTTCCTGTTGAAAATTGCTGCTCGCAAGAAGAAGTATTTTTTTGTTCCGGGCAAATACGATAATTCTTACGAAAGGGAATCCGATTTTTTCTAATCCTAACAAATAAATTTTTTTTAATAATTCAGCATCTACAATATTTTGCTAATTCGGGTTTCATTAAGTAGAGTTTTTTGCCTTCCTTTTAATCGGGGAAGGAGAAAAATTCATTAAATCGCGAAATTTTTTAACCTTTATCTACGGACAGTACTTATAAGTACCACTCACTTTAAAAATGCATGGAATAACCAGTTTTACGAATACTCTCACGATACTTAGCAAGAATATTCTATAAAAACCACTCTTTTAAGATATATGGCAGCACGGGTTCTATGATGAGTATTTTAGTGGGTGAGGCGAATAGTTTTATAGCAGAAATAGCGTTTTCAGCGGATTGTGAAGATTATTTTTCTCCAGAAAAAAATAGATAAGGTCAAAATTTAAGTGTCTTTTTTTTTGTTTGTTAATAAAGACTTAAAAAAACGATTTGACTATTTATTTCAGATAAACAGGGTATATAATTAATTTTACAATTGAATATATTTAATTAATTAATTAACTGTCACGGATTAATTTTCCCAAAGTTGAGTATTTTGTTAATGTATATCCCTTAATTTTCAATGTAGCGATTAAAACAAAAGTGCAGAAAATAAGTGCAGTAAATCATAATGCGCTAGATAAAGGGTTAAATAGGAATTCGTTATATCCTGTCTGTTTAAGGCAGTGGTTCTCAAACTTTCACTACTAGCGACCCAATTTTCAATCATATTTTTTATCGCCCCCCCACAAAAAAATAATAATGTTTTGAATGCAATAATAATGCACCTCTCTCTTGGAACTAAAACTACAATTTGATCATAATTATAAACCGTACAAATTAACAAGATACATTATATATTTTGTATATGTTACTTTTAAGTAATATATATTTTATATTTATATTTTTTTTTTACTTTTTTAGTTCGATTCACTATAAAAGTGTGTTTTTAGTTTGTTTTTAAACTATAATCTATTTTATAGTTATTTTTTACTATACATGATAAAAATCACAATTCCAGTGAATACTTTCACAAGAGAAAATATACTTATACCTACTTTCAAAAACTTTTCAATTTTCTTTGATAATTTGAGAAAAAATCCAATAAAACTAAAGAAAATGTTCGAAATGTGCGTATCCTTAATAAAAGGCATAAATCACAGACACTTTTCTCTAACAAGACAGGAACGTTATTTTCCAGCAAAACTGTTATATTTTGTTCACGTTATTGTAACTTTGTAGTCGTTTGATGATCTGCAAATAGCATTTTGAACTTTTTCTTCCTTGTGTCTTTTTGACAAGGCGAAGTTCTACATTTATGGCTTAATGGTTTTCTTCATTAGAGTTCTTTAGGCAGCATTTGAAAATTTCAATTCAACTCAAACGTTTCAAGTCTATCGCTTTTCTCATATTTACTTTCGCTATCACGATTAATATGCATTTGTTCATCAGGTTCTTCAATTGCTTGATCAGTTTCATCTTCCTTCAATAGAGATCACAGATGTCCATTTTTTTATATTATGCTCATTTACATTTATAAACCGTAATAAGTCGCACAACACAGCAATCAAAACCACAAAATTGTTCAGGGGAGAAAGTGCAGCATATTCATAGAAAATATTTTTGAACAAAAGTGGTTGCAGCAGGGAACTCGATCAAAATTTGTAACTTAATTGTAAAAAAAATGTTTGCCACTCTCTAGAAATAATCATATTTGTGACAAATTCATTTTTGTTCCCATTAAGACTGTCTAATAGGAGGATACTGTGAAAGTCACTGTTAACGAATAAAGAATTTTCCCAGAATTAAGGATTTTGTGAGCCTGGTTTATTCTGTGCTTCATTGGACCACTCCCATGTTAAAATTGTATTTATTCAATATAAAAATATCGATGTCAGTTCTAAAAAATAATTGTGGTAAACGTTTTTCATTATAAATTATATGTTTCAGAATACTCATAAAAAAACATCTTGGTCAAATAATCCTTCAAAGGGCTCAACATGCTTACCCATATATCATAAAACTCATTCACATGGAAAAAAAAGCAACAGAAAATATTATTTACAACTTTTCAAAAAGAAAAATAGACGGAGTGAAACATACCAGTAAGTTTGAAGGTAAAATATATCATTATCAAAAGTAGTATTTTAGGGGTTAAAAGAAACGTAAAAAAAAATCCCTAATCTCTCTCTTGGGATTACAGAAAAGCAAACAAAATGTCTTTTTTATTTAGTTATTGGATCAAAGATAGCTAATGAACGTTTGAAGTGGAATCTTTTATTTTTGATGATCACCAGATAATAAAAATAAATTAAATCAGTGTAAATATGTATTTTTTATTACGTGAGGAAGCATTTTATTTTACTTCATTCCAAAAAAAATATTTTTTAAACCTTTTTATTTTCAATATGATCTCACCCCCTCGTAGGATTACCGCTCCCCCTCTAGAGGGCGCACCCCCTAGTTTGAGTAACATTGATTTAAAGGACCTTCTTATTTATTCTATGAAATGAATTTTATTCGTAAAATACATATGAAAAGTATATTTCATTCTCTTTCTTTTTGTATATATCTGAATAGATTTAAACCTCGAATAAATTATTTTCGTTTTAACTTCCCTTCTTTAAAGAAGCATAACAGCTTAAAAATATTTGATATAATTTATATTCCTCTTAGTTAATCTCGCGCCAGAGCAATCCCATGAGGTTCATGGTAGCAAAAGTACCCTCACCGATAATCATAACGCAAGGATAAAAACTGATTCGATATTTCACTTTTCAAGTTTTCCATAACATACGTGACTCTTTGAAGTGTTTGATGCTAAATTCATTGTAGGATAGCCCAAATTACTCAGAGACATACACAGCGCTATTATCTCCACTGAGATAGGTAGTTTTACAAGTCATAGAACACCGTATTGAAGGAATTTTTGATGGCATTGTATTTTCCCCTTTTGCCAGTGATGGATGGTACTGAATGACATGGAACAAAAATAAACAGATAACGTGTTGGTCACGTGTTTAGAAATTCACTTTTTGAAAGACCGTAAAGGAATGTTCTATCTTTGTCATAGAAACAGTTTTCTAAAATTACGGAGTACATCTCAAGGGTTCCCGAATGTTTTCCAACGTGGACCTCTTTTGAAAGAATAATTTTCCTTTTACATTTTTTTCTGTAAAATACAGCATATAAGCTTAATGCCATTCACTATACTAACTGTTTTACATTAACAGGTATAATTTTTAACAGGAACACAAAAATAGGAAATCAAAACGGTTTTTATTACTTAGTGGAATAATACAAGTGCAAAGTTATTAAATTAATGGTAGTTGAAAGTATAAAGAACATATTCAGTTTATTTGAACTTTGATAGTGGGGGAAGTAATGAAAAAAGATATTATTAACAAAAAGATTTTTTTACATATATTATTTTGTTTAAAAAAGCCATTTCGTTTAGCGATTTAAAATTAAGTATTTTAATGAACAAACTATTCCTTTTTCCCTCCGATTTAAATATTCCATCCTGAAATGTTTTTATTTTAAATAATTGTATGAAGAACTGAATTAATATCGCGTGTAAGATATTACGAATAATGATATATAAATTGGAAATTTCGTATACAATCGTCAGCACTTAGTATTATTTATGCAGTTTTAAGAACATTTTCGAAATAATGCATATCATGATCTACTTTGACATATATTTTATATATTTTCTTAAGTCCAATGCAATTGACAAAGGTTAAAATATGTAGGAAAATGTTAGATTTATGTATACAAAGATTATAGTCTGATTGTTAGAAAGAGAGGAAACAGAAATCTTAGAACATTTTGTTACAATAGAATTTTAAGAGAAATGCTAGCTTCTTTATCAGAAGAAATTTTATTGACAATAAATAAAATATTTCTTTGTATATTCACTGTTCATCAGAATATTTAGTCTATAATTGATGTTATTTATATAAGATCTAACAAAAAAAAAAAACTTTTCAGGTTAGTGTTTGGGGGGGGATGAATTTCCTCCATCAAATATTGAATCTTGATTGAAGTGAACAAACTTTACTTAAAATAGGAAGATAGAAAAGTACAAAAGGAAAGGCTTGTATTGAAACTAAGAAAATATTTGTAGGGAGGGGAGATGTGTTTGATTGTAAAGGAATTATTTACTCCATTTCTCTCTTTTTCGAAGAGATCGGCCTGGCTGAATTAGGTGATTTTGTATTTTTAACACTAAATATATATATATATATATATATATATATATATATATATATATATATTGTTGTGCTGCCTTTGTGATCACAAGAATTATTGAAGTTTTATTGGTTTGTGTCAATGTAAATAATGAATCTTTTTCAATTATAATTTTTCGTTTTTTGGAGAGGGGGGCATTTTCCATATTTGTTCGAGGCGACAAAACTGCTAGAGCTGGCCTTGTCTAATATTGCCTTTGTCATATGATGTTTTTCCCTTTAATCATATTTGCGGCACGCGTAAAATATCTAACATATGTATGCGCCCCGGCGAGAAAAATGTTGATTTTTCCTGGTCTAAAGTCAATCTAAATAATTGTGAAATCATGACTTTTTTACACATTTTCTTTGGTTTTGATATAAGTGTAATTCGATTTAATCTCTTAACTCAAAATCATCCTTTTACTATCAATTTATATCTAACATTCATGTCATCTCAAAGGCATTAGTATTATTTTATAACCAATTTAAGTTTTCGATTTATATCAGCAATTCTTTTAGAGTGAAAAT